>JBBPCX010114934.1:0-20775 GCA_037974365.1 Hydrocynus forskahlii
CTCTCTCTCTCTCTCTCTCTATATATATATATATATATATATATATATATATATAGAGAGAGAGAGAGAGAGAGAGAGAGAAACCCTCTAGACATAATATGTTCAAAAAACAAGCATGCTGCATGAAACGACCCCATTAAGGAAAGACATTACCAACATATATAAAGCAACTCCATGCAAACATCTTTAAAATGTCTGCTTAACCAGCAGTTCTGTCTGTTTCTTGTTTAGCATTCTGATCACCCGGACCACCGGGGGTCTTAAAACCTTGCAGTTCTAGAACAGAGACAGCAGCACCTCTTCCCTGACAGACGCGATGAAAAGAGTGTAAGAGCAGAACAGGAGGCTTCACCCTGGATGTTTAGTTCTCTGTGCAGTCAGAGAGAGGTTTAAAAAGAGAGAGGTATAACAATAGTGAATAGGTAAAAGCTGAGAGGCAGTCAGTGTTTCAGCTGCATTTACAGACTTGTTAGGGATTTAATCCATTGGTAGTGTTTTTATACCAAATTGTGGAGCCATAAGACTCCATCTCCACCATCTCACCATTTGCGGCAAAACCAGTATGAGAAGTCATCAACATTACATATAAAACAACATGTTCGTTCACTGGTGATTGTGGATAATCAATAAAATGGTTATATATTGTGTAGACATAGAGACTCCTGGTTCCATTCATCACCACTATAATGAAATCTGAGTCTGTATGTTTCTCTGAAGTGAAACATTTTACATCAAACCACCCTTAAAGATTCATAACTAAGTAACTGAATTTGCAAGAAAATTGGTGAAATTCCCATTTAAAATGAGAAAAGGCTACACTCTCTTTTATTCGTTCCCATATGTTACAAAAGTACATTATAATTATGGTCAGCAGATTGTTGGCTTTAATAAAACAGACCTGGGAGACCCAAACTTTTACTAAAGCCCTTTACCATCTTTTACTAAAGCCTATACCATCATCACTGCAGCTGCTACATTGGGGGCCTGACATTTTTCAGAAAAACAGAAAAACAGATAAAGCATCAGTCAATATCAGAAGTGATTAATGATAATAGTGTTTATCAGTGAAACGTGTAGATGTGGAATGGCTTGTAGTCTTTTGTCTCGGAACAGTGTCCTGACCAGGTTTAGTGCAGAGTACTGTGTAGTTTAACGTTTCCAAGGTATAATAAATTATTTATACGTACTATTTTTTTATTTTCTCCAAATGTTTTTTTTGTATGGAATTTTGAATCAAGTGTGGTCAATAGTGTATAAAACAATAGTGACATGCACAAGTTACAAAGACACACTCCCACACATTACAAAAGCAATTACCAGAAAAAAAGTCTCTTATTTTTTTCCATGGCTGTATTTATATATATATATATAAGTAAGATATATTGTTGAAAAGTTGTAGTGTTTTACTTTGAATAAAGATTTATTTACATCATATTTTCTCCTTTTGTTAAGTTGAATTAATACATTTTTATGTGGTTACAGTTCTGAAATGTTCAGTTCTTGTTCAAAACATTCTGCCTGTAAACATGTACCTGCAAACACAGCCTGTTTTGAATTCACTCATTTTGTGATGTCACAAAAACCAACACATTTGCATACCCCTGTCTATTAGGCCTAAGTCCTTTAGTTCTGCCCATTAACATTAAAGTTAAAGGGAGTCTTTTGGTGTGGACTGTTTTTGCATCATACCAAGTAGCCAATCAGAACAGAGGTCATTTGCATTTATCTGTCTTAAAGCAGAGCATAAAAAAACAGCCGGTTTAATTTGGAGGGACAAATACAGGTTGGAAATGGTCATATAAAAACAAATCCTGACTGTTTTAGTGTGTAAAACCGAATAGGCAAGAAATAAAGTACACAGAATGTAGAGTCAAACAAATAAATTGCAATAAATAAAAGAATTAATGAACAGTTTGTGACATTTAAATGCATTAAATAAAGGTTAGTATGACAAGTGCTTTTAAGGATAATATGGATTATCACAATAATTCTAAAAGTGGATTTCCTGTAGAGTCAGTGGCCGTCTGAGTCAGAGCGAGGTGTTTGGACGTGACCCTGGTTTAACCTCAGGGTTTGAGCTGGGCTCAAACATTACATCACACCCCCTTCAGCACCGCTCTCCACTGCAGCACTGCTGGCTTTTTGCTGACGTTTTGTATCTCCAAAAGCCTTTCAAAACATCCCCTTAATGATTTTGGGCCTGTGCGTTTGGTTCAGAGAGCCATAAATCAGTGCGTTCGTGCCTGGGTAGGAATGTGCACTGCTGTGTGCTTGAGTGACCTGATCCAGATGTGCGTGTGGCTCTCTGTCACTGCTCCTCTCCGTTCGTCTTCCTGAGCTGCTCTGATTGCTGCAGCATCTGTGACACCGCGCCCGCCCTGCACAGTCGAGTATAAACACAACTTCCAAACAATGAAAATGAATTAACTTGTGTTTAGATTATCTTCATATAAACCTTCAGCCCTTGTTTTCAAATCACCTCTTGGGGCGGACGGCGGTTTATTTTCTTTCTAGGCTAGCCGAAGGTCATCTCCTCAGTTAGCCGCATGTCATGTTCTTGAGAGGTTACTGTTCATCTAGTTCCTTCAGGTTCTAGATGCGTTAAATTATTTTTTTTTTTATGTCCGCTATGTACAACACAGTAGAACCTGCTGCACTTCCAGAGGAAAATCAAGCATACGCAAGTTCACTCTTCTATCAATTTTTATATCTCTCCCACTTTTCTGGGTAAATAGATTATTTTTAGGTGTTCGGTGTGTATTCAAATACATTACTAATTAATCTGTGTAGTAAAATATGAAAGATTTTTTACATTTTTTAAATTTATATGTCTTTTACTTAACTCCACTTATGACACATATGTGGTTTTATGCACCAAAAACACTCACAATTCATTTCTACATGAACATTTCATGATCAACTAGGTTGAGACATGCAAGTTTCCTTTCTTTGTTTTGGATCAGTGAGGTGCTAATGTAGCTAAAAAAGAAATGAAGGCTCATTTCTTACCTGTTGTCATTGTGTCACACCATGGCTTATGTGGTTTCTGACATTGTATGACTCTTTGATTTCTATAGAAATTGACAGAAGTATGAAATTCAGGCTTCTATGGCTGTTTTAGAGATGGACTTTTGTTCATTTTTTATACTAGTAGGCACCCTAGTCCCTGTAGATGTCATGGTTTCATGGGTTAACTGTGAACACACAGTCGAAGCCCAATTAAAGGCAACTTATTATGAGATCTAGCACAGTAACCTGGGACCCATGTGTGAACATCAGTCCTGTTTACACTTAGCATTAGAATGTGTCTTGTACTGGATGGTATCTTTCAGTGTATCCACATTTGTGACCTGAACATTTTTGGATCCTGAGGTAGTCAAATTTGCATTGGATCTGTACATGTAGTGTGGTCAATTTGTCTGCACTCACAGTCTAGCAAATGTGTCAATATTAGTCGTACTCTACTTGATAAATGAATCATTTTTGGAATTCTCATGTGTATTCAACCACATTACACATCACATTACTGATCACTGAGATCAGATGTTACGGGATCCGTTTTCTACATCTTTTATGTCTTCCCCTGACCTGTCTGAGGTTTCCTTCTCTAGTTTTAATGTGATGAGGTGCTAATGTAGCTAAAAAGCAATTAAGGTTTATTCCCTACCAGCTGTCTCTGTGGAAAATGTTTCACACATTGGTTTATGTGGTTTCGGACACTGTATGACTCGTTGTTTTCTGTAGAAATGGAGAGAAGTACGCAATTCAGGCTGCTAAGGCTGTTTTACAGATGTACTTTTGTCCAGTTTTTATACTAGTAAGCCTCACGCATCCTAGTTCCTTTCACGCATTCACTTTTACCACATTTGTGACCTGACAGTGTTTGGATCCACTGCAATTGGATCTGTGAGTGTGTGTAAAGGTAGTGTATTATATCTGGCTGCATTCACAGACTATTGCATGTGTTTTGCACCCATAACTTTTAATATCACTCCTACTTCTTGTGATGTGTGTTATTTTAGGTATTCTCACGTGTATTCAAACACATTATTCAGAAATCACCATGCTCTGATGTTCCATATTCTACCTTTGAAAAAATGTATTTCTTCCCCTGTGCTCTACTTTTGACACATATGTGGTTTTATGGACCAAAACTGTCATAAGTCATCCTTGAATGACCATTTTTCAACTCTCTGTAGCCCTTAGAATGAAACAGTTACTGTGTCTTTAAAATAGATATATGTAAAAGAGCACTTTTCTGATTGGCTGCCTCATTTCAAGCAGTGCCAACCAAAACACTCCTTTTAATATCAATGTGAAAGGGTGGACCTAAACTGTTGTGGGCTAAATAAACAGGCAATAAACAGCAAATGTTTTTGTTGTGACTTGAAACCAAGGCTATTTTTTGCATCTTCATTTTCATATGGGACTTTAAGCAAATGGTACAGTTTTGTACATTTTATAAACTGCCTCATTAAATAAAGCGTTTTCCATCATATGGACAAATTTTGTACTTTAGCTCTGAGAGTGAAAATATGATGGGTGTGCCTTTCATACGTGGTTCCTGAGAGAAGCATCAAAAATCTGCCCCATTTGAGGCACGCGTGTGATGATTTATGCATGAACTTTGCACAATGTTGGTGGCTGTAGGAATCCATGGCTTAGCTACATAACCTTGCAGCTCTGGTGCAAACCAAAAAAGCACATTTCAGATGCCATGCATGTCTTAACTGAATAATTACATGGCAGAAATTGCATTATTGTTTGTGTTTTCATGGTGGAAACTGTGTTTTTTACCAAACTATTGCTTTAAGCTTTAATATTGAAATTTTAATCTCCTTTATATTCCTTTAAATTCCTTTTGCTAGGGCCGACTGGTTCTTTTGGGCTTGTTTGAGGTTCTGCAGTGCAGACACAGCTCTGCTTTCCTCTAAACATCCCTTTTCTCTAAGCATCCCCCGTGCTGTCAGTGACATTACCTGAGTGAAGCTTCTCTTCTAGTCACACACATGCTGTGAGCTGGCATTTCAGCAGCTGGGATCCATATTCGGCCTCCATTACTCACCCTGCTCTCATCAGTAAGGTGGAAAAGCTGCTTCCACCTTCAGCTTAAATCCCATTACCTGCACTCTCACACAACCAGTGACTTGATTTGGACGAGTTTCAGCAAACCTTTCTGGGAAACTGCTTCTTGGTAGCTTTCCAGTGCTGTTTTAGCCATTTGATTTTCGCTTTAGAGGTTGATTGTTGAATATGTTTGGATCCCTAGGTGGTCAAACATGTGTTGTGTAAATGTAGCCTGGTCAATTTGGCTGCATTCACAGTCTACAGAGTGTGTTCTCCACTCATAATGTTCAATTTCACTGCCACTTTTCCCATTTTAGGCATTCTCCTGTGTATTCAAACACATTACTTAAAGATTGCTGTGATCGGATGTTAAAGGATCCGTATTCTACATTTTTATTGTATTTCTTTCCTACTTATGACACTCATGTGATGTTATGTACATAAGAAACTGTCATCATTCATTTTTACATGGCCAGGTTTTTATTCTCTTTAGAAATAAACTGGTACTGTGCCTTTAAGAAGGATATCTGTAAAAGAGCTCAGCTCTGATTGGCTGTCCTGTATTAGGCCTGATTTGCAGTCCAGACCAAAACACTCCCTTTAACTTCTTGGTTGCTTTCCATTGCTGTTTAAGCCATTTGGTTTTTGCTTTAGGGGTCGATTGTTCTCACGATTTTAATATGTTCTAAAAAGTACACTGTCTATGACTTAAAACAATTGTGAAGGAGAGCGTATCAAATACAGGCAGCCTTGTTTAGTTAGGTTTGTGGAATGCATGGCTCCAGTTGATCCAAGACAGTGTGTCGTTATGAAGTAATAAATTTGAAGAACACAGCGGTGGTCTTTACCGCAATGCAAACCACACAAATGGGGGTGGGAGGGGGAGGTCCCCGGTGGCCACAGAAGGTTGGGTGAATGAATGAACTGAATAACTTTTACTAATAACCTTTTTTGAATTCCATTTTAACATGGAAGAGATTCTGTAACACCTCGACTATCTTGAAAGTAACCCTGAAATGATTAAATTTTTGTGGCAGCCAGAAAACAAAGAAAACTGAATAAAAGTCTGATGAAGAGGAGGAGCTGGACACAGTTACTGGGTCAAAGGAGCTGCAACTGTGACGGAAGTTTCTGTGGTTTGTTCTAAGATTTCACATTCAAAATGAGCTATAGATGTAGTGGAAAACTGCACTATTCCTCCTTACAACCCCGATGCTGATGCCCAACATAGAACACAATCAAAGCTTTTGTTGAAGCAAAACCAGGATGGTTCAGCTCTGCCTGCAGTCAGAAGCTCTACAAAGCAAATATTTTATTTTACTTTAAATCAAATGTTTAGGCACTCCAGACATAACTATCCTTAAGCCCCCTGAAACACCAAACCCACTCCTGTAGGAACATTCCGTTTACTTAGCACCAGCCAAACCTCTTTAAAGGGGATGGCGATGTCCTAAAGTAAGAGAATGTTTGTTGGAAAATACTTCCATGTGTGAACTTCACCTTCATCTCCAAACTCAAATCCAACACATCTGATCCGGACAATCACACACAGACTGGTGATGTGGATCAGATGTGTTCAGGACATGAAATCTGAGAGAACCAGAAGGGTCTGGTGACCACTGGTTAATGCCCACCTATAGATGGCACTCTTGGTCATTTGCAAATCTCAAAGCGGAAAACTCTGGTCCTCAGAACGAAACCACAGTCTCTGCAAAATTAGTATTATAGAGTAATTTTACCTTTTTCCATCATTCAGATTGGTTTGATGTGATTTTTGGAACCACTGTTCTTCAACAGAAGTATAGCCATTTTATTTACTCTCCAAACTCACTGGTGTGTTTTGAAATGTAATGTTAATGATGGTAAACTGGTATCTAAAAAGTGTTTTGGGGGACTATTTTGCCTACATATATTCCTCCACTATGAATGGATTTTAAAATATGTTTTAGGCCAAAACTTCTCAAAATTATCAGAAAATGTCTCAGACATCAGGCATCGTTTTCATAACCATTGCAGGTACTAATTTTCTGTGATTAGACATTAAAGCTTTATGACTTAAATACTGAAATGTGCAATAATTATAGAAACTACATATATAACTAAAATGGATTTCCTGTTTACAGACTACAAAAACAATTTGTGATAACACTGTATAAGTATATAGTTTATGCTATTCATACATATATGTACATGAACATGTAGCTGCATTATGAAATTAATTACGGTTATTGTTTTTATGTCATTATTTTGATCTATTTCATCTATTCCTGTACATTTAAATCTTTCTTTTTCTCCCCACTTTTCGTCCTTCTGATATTCCCACCCCATTCATCTTTTTCTTCTGGTATTACACTATGATCATGCAAAATTATCTTGCTCGTATTACTTTTTTTTTGCTGATGAAATATAATCATTTGTTTGGTCTTCTGTCAAATGTGTGTGATTTTGTGTCTTGGTGCCTTTGTATTTTTGCACATTGAAACTGTCATCTGACTGGGTAAGAGAAAGACGCTACGTAATTCAAACTGATATAAAAGAGCAGGTCACAATTAGCTATAAGAAAACAGATTTTCAGAAACTGAGCTAACCCATCATATATCAGAGGGAGAAAACTGATTTTTTGGCAGGAAACAAAAGAGAAATGTTCAAGCCAACTATTAATCATATCTGGTTTATTACACAAAAATATATCATTTACACCCACTGGCCTTTTGACAAATAACTCTGTTCAGTCTGTAAAAGTGATGGAAAGGAGCTACACAGTAAACACACACATGCTGAATTTGGGCTAAATGGCAAATAAAAAATGGACTTACAGTGTAGGGACATTTTAGGGCTATAAAATACCTTTTTGGTGTGTCTGAGTGTGAGTTGGAGCTTATTTAAAATCCGTACAGGTTAATAATTTAGGTAAACTCTGGGTCCTATTTGCGTCTTCAGGAAATGCTCTTCAGGGCCCGCTGTGCTGTTTCATGGTGGGACCTGCAGGGAATGAGGAAAGAATCAGCTCTCTGAGGATCAGAAATCCTGCTGACTGCTTTCTAACACTAGACTCCGTCTCCTGCATGTCTCTAATAGTCCAGGGTTCTGTCATTTCACCGCAGCAGGTGGTGCTGATACGGGAGCCATATGTGCATTAGTTACCTGTCGTGGATGACTGGGAACGGGGCCCTGGGTGAAAGTGTTGGAGATTCAACCCTCTCAGTGCTTTCTTCATCTATTAAAAACAACGATAAACACATCACAATCCAAAATAAATGAACAAATAAAGAAATGAATAGAAAACAAAACTATGGAAAGTAATAGAACACAAAACTATGGAAAGTTTATTTTCAATATAGAAAATAAACAACTACAGGTTAAATAACGAACTAACCAACTAAATAAACAGATAGATAGATAGATAGATAGATAGATAGATAGATAGATAGATAGACAGATAGATAGAGTAGCAACCAAACATATACATACATGAACTAATAAAAATAATAAAATGATAAACGTAAGAATATTAAAAAGATAATAACTAATAAAGAATTAAAACATGGATAACTGAATGAATGAGCAATCAAATAAGCAGCAAACAAACATATATTAGTAGTTGAATGATTAAATGAACGAACAGATAAAGAGTGGACCAACAATAAAAAACGCATAAAGCAAACAAGCAAAAAACCCCCCCCAAAAAACAAACAAACAAGCAAATTCCTTTCTTACCGTTCTGTTGATTCCGGAAGCTGCGGGGTGCCTCCTCTCCGTGCGCTTTTACGCACGGCGCGCTGTGCGTAACGGCGTGCGTGACGATGCCGCGTTGCGAGTGCGGGCCACTGTCGTTCTCGCTCGCTCCCAGCATGGAGCGCACCCCCAGCAGAGAGCTCGCGCTCAGGAAGGCCCAGTTCGTACCCCGGCCCACCTGGCACGTGTAGATGCCGCTGGTGGAGAGGAAGGCCGGGTGCGCGGGGGGCTGTGGGACGCTTGCTCTGTGGCTGTGATCCGGGCTCGTGGCCGTTTCCGCGAGAGACCAGATCTTTGGTTTGGCGCTGGAAGACCTCTGAGACCCCGGAGCGTCTGGAGAAAGACCCCCAGAGCTCTGCTCTTTGTCAGAGACCGAGCTGACCGCGTGCCTCGAGGCTGGAGACGGTGAGGTCTGTGGCGTCTCCAGGTGTTCTCTGCTGCTCTGCTGCTCCTCCGCGGTCTCCTCGCTGCGCTCCGCGCGCTCGCCCTCAGCCTTGTCCATGTCGATGGTCTCCAGGTCGATCTCCTCCTCCTCCTCCTCTCCCTCTTCCTCGTTCTTGTCCTCCTCGTCGCTCTCGGACAGTCTGCCCTCCACGTCATCCGCGCTGCGCCCCCACGTGACCTTGTTCTCCTTCTTCAGCCTCCTCCTGGCGTTGGCGAACCAGGTGGACACCTGAGTGAGGGTCATCTTGGTGATGATGGCCAGCATGATCTTCTCGCCCTTGGTGGGGTACGGGTTCCTCTTGTGCTCCTGCAGCCACGCCTTCAGGGTGCTGGTGGTCTCTCTGGTGGCGCTCTTGGCCCTGTTGGGGTCTCCGTACTGGTAGTGGCTGTAGGGGTAGAAGGCGGGAGGGGTGTGGAGGGCTAGTCCTGCAGCCTGAGCTCCCGGAGAGTCCTTCAACTCGTACTGAGAACCCTGAGGGACAGAGGGGCAGCAGAGGACAGATTTAAAAACAGTCACATACACAATCCTTCATACAATCCACAACTATTTAATGTAATAGTTGCACTAATATATAACATTATGCACATGTCTGTCTCTCTATCTATACGCGCACGCTCTATAAAATGTTAACGGTCTTAAAAAGAGATATTTTATTGCTAGATATGAGGGGTGAATTGATAATTATTGAACTGTTAATACTGCTCATATACGAAAAATAAATGTTCATTAATGTGAATAAACTGTATTGTATCGCCGCAATCCCTTCTGAGGTGAAGTGAAGTGAGGGACAGCAATTGGGACAGCAATGATATGAATGTTTGCGTCAAAAGAATGTTTATATTATTCAGTGTAAAAGAAGCAGTCACCAAAGGCCAGAGCAGGACAGAACATACAGTCTGTCAAATGTGAGGAGGTAAATCAGGTTTTGCATGTTTTTATGAAGCTCCGGTGTCTGTAAACGGTAATACAGATTAAATGTGTGTGTGTGTGTGTGTGTGTGTGTGTGTGTGTGTTTTCTGGATGTAATAATTAGTAAGAAAGGAGGAATTTAGTGACCAGTATTACGTTCATGATTAACGAGGTCTTAACGAGGATTTAAACAAAGTAAAAATGTCTGTATTTATTGGAAGAAAAGCTAAAAAAGCACTTCAACGTTTAATTTCCTCCAGCTGAACAGAAACACTGAAACACTGCTGTTCTGAATTTTCACTTCCGTTCATTTAAAGAACTAAATGAAGACCTGAAATTAACACCTTAATTTACCTTCTAAGTCACTTTCTAAAACGAAAAATTAAAATTCAGCGAATTAAAAGAAATACACTTCAGTATTAAACACAAATATTATAATAACGAAGAATTGATAATAATGTTAATAATATTAAAACAAAAGTCATATCCTGTGGTTGGAGTGACCCAGAAAACACTTTTTAGACCTATGATTTAAAATTTAAATCAAAAAAATGTTACATATATATGTGTGTATATATATATATATATATGTATATATATTTGCATATAACTTCAGCTTTTCACGAAATTAAACCTGGTTGAACTGAACTAATTAAAGGAAACCCTGCAGTCTAAATAAGTCGCACTTGTTGTGTGACGTCAGATTATTCAAAAGTAAAAAAAAATATCAAGCGCCGAAAATTCTAAATTCTCAATTTTAAATGTTGTTGTTTATTAAACCGAACTTTTGAGAGTTTAATCTGCCAGATTAATTACTTTGTTTCATGTATTTGTAAGTTACACTGCAACATGAAATTTTACGTGAGTGTGTGTGTGCGGACAGAGATTTAAACCTATAGTCCCGGACTACATAGTTTTCTGAATGGAGAATCTCAGCAGAAGTGTAAACGTTAGACCAGGTCTAAACTTAATCAATAAAGCGAAACCCATATTATAATAATATAATATAATATAATATAATATAATGTAATATAATATAATATAATATAACAATAAATACAGAATATCTGGCTTGATTTTTTACACCCGATTGACTGTGTTCCTCACACACACACGCAGAACTTAAACATTATCCTCACGGAGTAAAGACCTGTATTCTAATTTTCTTTAACCGACTCCAGCTTCTATAGCTGAGTTCATTAAAACAACAATAATCTGAAACCTACGTTATTAAAATTAATCGAATCCAATACATTTGTGAAATACTTTAAACACTATTCAAACCAACATTTCCAGTTTCACAGCCTCTATGACACGGATTTGGGATTTTGCCACAAAAATAATACAGAAAAAACAAAACAAAAAACTTTTCCGAGTCACCTGTTGCTTTAAACTCTGTAAACAGAAAATCAACTCAAACTCCACTTCAGATCCTGCAGGAGAGTCTGAAGTCACGCATGACTGGAGACTGTGTGTGAGAGAGAGTGAGCGTGAGGGAGAGACAGAGTTTGTCTTGCCACAGAGACTGAGAGTGTGTGTATGTTTCTGTGTGTGCGCGCGCATGTTTATACTTTGGAGACTCTAAACTAAGTGCGATAGTAACACTCTGTGTGTGTGTGTGTGTGTGTGTGTGTGTGTGTGTGTGTGTGTGTGTGTATACCTCGGAGACGTTAAGTGCAATTGCAGCACTGTGTGCGTGTACGTATGCGTGCGTGTGTGTGTGTTTGTACCTTGGAGACCCTGAAATAAGAGCAGTAGTTATGCTGTGTGTGTGTATGAATTGTGTCTAAACCGAGAGCATGCATGCGCTTGCGCGCCTCTTACCATATGTGCTAGGAGCGCGAGCTCTGCTCCAGTGCGCGTGAACGCGCCGCTGTATCCGCGCGCGCTCCAGGCGGGCGCGAAGAGTGGCGCGAGCGCTGCGGCTCCGTCCGCGAGCCCGTCCGGCGGCGCGTGCGCTCCATCCAACCCGTAGAGGAAGCCCAGCTGCGGCAGAGCCATGTCACCGTACAAAGCCAGGCACAAACAAAACACAACCAGGGCAGACCAGCAATCCAGAAGGGGAGCGGGAGGCGCGCGAGGAGGACCTGGAGCCGTGCGTGGGACACCGAGGGTGTGTGTGTGTGTGTGTGTGTGTGTGAGAGCTCCGAGTGTGTGCTCCTCCCGTTCCTGCGGCTCCTCTCTCTCCCAGTGTGTGTGATGGTGTGATGGTGACGGGTTGATTGGCAGGGCTACTTAAGCACAAGGCCCCTCCTATGCTGGGGGCACGCGATTAGCGCGCTGTGTGTGTGTGTGTTTGAGGGGGGCGTATGGGTGCGCATATGTATGTGTGTGTAGATGGGTATGTATATCTAAGTGTGTGTGTGTGTGTGTGTGTGGATGGATATGTATATTTAAATGTGTGTGTGTGTGTGTGTGTGTGTGAGAGAGAGAGAGAGAGAGAGAGAGAGAGAGAGAGAGAGAAAGAGAATAGGTATGTATATTTAAGTGTGTGTGCATGTATGTGTGTGTGTGAGTGGGTACTTGTATCAAAGTGTGTGTGTGTGGGTGTGGGGGGGGGAGAGAGAGAGAGAGAGAGAGAGAGAGAGAGAGAGAGAGAGAGAGAGAGTGGATAGGCATGTATATCTAAGTGTGTGTGTGTGTGTGTGTGTGTGTGTGTGTGGATGGGTATGTATATCTAACTGGATGTATGTGTGTGTGTGTGTGTGTTGAGGAGAACAGCAGCTGCTACAGAGAGAGAGAGAGAGAGAAAGAAAGACAGAGAGAGAAAGAGAAAGAGAGAGAGATCAATAAAGGACTCATTAGTGAATCATTTATAATTTGAAGGGATCAATTTATGATAAAAACAATCTATTAGATTGTTTTTATTATAAATCAATTACACCCTTATATAAAAATCACTGGTATTTTAATGCATTGATTTTCATCTAAAAAGCAGCCTGATGGTAGAGTTCTCTCTCTTGATAGGGAAAAGGCCCACATGAGCTTTCATGCTGTTCAGCCAGTTCTGGCCTAATGAATAAATAATACCCCAGAAATTGAGGGATTTGTGGGATTATTAATTAAAACTAATCATATTATTGTCTGTTTATTTGCTTTTTGTTAGTTGAATGTGTCCAGTTAGTTTGAAAAAGTGCAGATTAAAGGACAATTCCATCGATGTTTATAAATGTCTTCATAATTTTATAACTGAAATGTGAAATGGTTCATTCAAGAGAAACGCACTGGCTCAGATATATTTACAGAGGTGGTGAATGGAACCTGGGGTCATACTCCAGTCCAAATATAGCCATGGTATTTACTATCCAAACCCACCAGTAAACCTACATGTGTCCTAAACCTACATGAGTTTTTATATTTAATGTTACTGGTAAAATAGTGGAAAAGTTTTTCATGAGACTATTTTGCCTCACAACATCCTGCACGTATCCCTCCACCATGAACATAAAAAAACACTCAAAGCCAAAATCTTTTCAAAAATCAGCTGTAAAACAATGTCTCAGGGGTTATGCATTTAATGCATTAACTTTCTGTGAGGGAGCTTTTAGAGGCTTTTCAGACGTCTGGTTCCATTCAGCACCATTGTGAGCAGTTCTTAAAATTCTGGAGCATTTCACACCCGACCCGCTCTGAGCGACTTTGTTTGCTTATCTTGCTTATCTTAACCTTTTAATTACACAGATTTTTTTCTCCTTTGATCTATACAGAGTGCATGTGCATGAATGTGGAGTTAACAGCACCTATTAAAGCTGCAACACGGTGAAAACAGTGGGACAGGTGATGGTGAATAAAAAAGAAAAGTCTGTCAGGGAGGACATTTTGACAGAGGTGAGGAAACGATCATTTAACTCCGCCAGGTCTGTCCCAGTGGCCCAGAGAGGCTCGGCAGCATCCGCCTCGGAGAGAAACGATGCCGTTTATGGTAATGTGTGCATTAGCATCACACAGGTTGTCCTGTGATAAGGTGGCAGGTTAATGAAATGCTCCATTCACTGCAGCCATTTGATCCCTCTGAGAGGCTGTGATAAGAAAGCCGAGCAGAGGAGCCTGCAATTAAAGCCACAGCCTATCTGCCCTTCACAGTGTACCTCTCTCTCTCTCTCTTTCTCTCTCTCTCTCTCTGCTGGTAATGAGGGCTACTAAACATCGCTGTCTGTGCTAATCCTCCTCTGGGGTGATCCATGGTATCAGATGTTTGCCTTGTAATTATTTATCTGAAAAAAAAAGAGTCATAAAATTCATGCTGGAGAAAACAAGTGAATTCCTGCAAAGAGGAATGCGTGGTTTTCATCATTTCGTTACAGGAGACCCCTAAGAATGACAGACATTTCTTGGAGCAATGCCATTAAAACCCACCTTTGGATCCCTAAAAAGGCTTTTAGTGGACAATTCTTTAAAGCACCATATTTGTGACATGTGTAAGTGTGAAGGACCTATTTAAAGGTCAAGCAAAGGTTCTGGACCAAGTTTTTCATTACAACATCTACAGTCTTAAAAATAAAGGTGCCAGTAAGTGTGATGCCACTGTGATGCCACAAAAGCACCACTTTTTGGTTCTCAACAAAATCTTTCAGTGGACAGTTCTTTAGAGAACCATATTTGTAAATGAGATGTGGGATCGTGAACCTTCTTAAAGTTTGAGGAACATCCTTGTAATGTAAAGGTTCCAGGAAGGACCCTTAAATTAGTTCAGACATTTTATATTATGTGAAGGTTGTTTTAAAGGTTCCTCAGACCCACCATGTCTTTTCAAACATAATTTAGGGGACCAAAAGTAGTTCTGCTATGGTGAGAACCATTTGTGGAACTTTTTTCAAGAGTGCACGTGACTTCTTAAAGAAACATGAATGATATGAATGATATCTGTGAGTGTAAAGAGCCATTCAAGTTTAAAGACCCTCCACATCATTAATAGGGTCGGTATGTTTACATTAGGTTCAAGACCAGTTAAAGAACACTGATTTTTTTAAAGATGTTCCTGAGCATTTAGCCCTGAGGAATTTTTAAATTGCTGGACCAGGCAGCGGTTGCAGTGTCCACAAAGAAGTTTATGTACATTTCACTTGTGTGTGTGTGTGTGTGTGTCAGAGATTTTACATTTAACTCTTTTCAGGGACTAAATATTCCTCAGATGATGAAAGTGAGAACATTTATGTAGTTTGTGGGGACCTTTTGGCTGCTCTTCATTAAGAACAATTGTTTTTCTTATTTAGAAAACAAGAACTATGACCTTCTTACAGAAAGTAAGCTCCAAAAGCAGGTCATGGAAGGTTAGTGTTGAGTTACACAAATAATGCACATTCTGAAAAGGGTTTTTTGCAAGATGCCATAGAACGAGCACCTGGTTCCACCTGGTCTCAGTATTCAAACAGGTGATCAGATGAGGCTCCAGATTGTTTAGAATGTAAACCTGCAGCCACACCAGGCCTTTGTGGATAAGATTTGACACCCCTGCCATAGAAGGTCCACTTGTGATTCCCTAAAGAACGTTTCCGTGAATGCTTCTTTGGAGAACTGTGAGGGACTGGTGACCTGTTCTGGGTGTTTCTCTGCCTTTTATCCTGTGACCACTGGGATAGACTCCAGCAGCCCCCCAAGACCCTGATTATGAATAAACAGTTCAAATAATGGATGGATTCTTTGAAGAACTGTTTTTCCAGACAAGTGTGAATTTTAAGAATCTTCTGAAAGTATAAAGAACCTTGATGTATTTTTAAGGCTCTAGAATGCTTCAAGGTTCAGGGTTACTTTAATGTCATCAGCAGCTGTGGACATGTACATAGTGTGATGAGACGTTTCTCCATGGACCACAGTGCAACAAATAGCAGCTTTCAAAATTCAACAGAGTGCAAGTTACGACAGAAACAACACAAACAACACAATAAGTAGACAACACAAAAATGTAACAGTGTACTGCGAACGGGGTGTAAACCTTCCGTAGTGGCTAGTTTTATACCACGAGTATGATATTGCACAAAACGCAGCTGGCAGCACTGAACAAAGTACAAGGAATGACAGTAACAATACAATAAATTGACAATACTGCAATGTAACCGTGTTGTGAATGGTAGTGACATAATAGTAAACACTCATTACGTCACATAAACCATTAAAAAGTTCTTCACAAGCACAAATCTCATCAAACATGGTTCTTTAGGGTGGTAGATGGATTCCAACCGTCGCTCAGAACCACCTTTCTTTCTAAGAGTGTATCATAGCAGCATTTATTTGCACACTCCTACCGAAGAACCCAATACACACTAGGAATACACACTGGCGTGTGTGAAATTTTATTTTAATGTTTGTGTAATGGGTTCAGCTAACACCAGAAGTGCGAATTCCCTCACTTGTGAAACTTACAGCTGAAGAAAAAACATTAAAGGCTTCCATTCTATACATCTGAAGTCAATACATGTTTATTCTCTCTCTCTCTCTCTTTGTTCCTCACTCCCTCCCCGGAACCCACACGGGCAAAAACGTACAGCCGCTTCACATGAGCCAATTCGTCTTTTGCAAAGTTAGCAGGCTCAAAGCCGGTCTTCATCTAGCTCCTGATTTTCCTATAGTCTTTGCTGAGAACAGCGGAGTCACCGAGTACACTCTTCCGAATTATCTTTCAAAGCAGGGGAGAGAAGTGGCCTCTCGAAAACAGCTTTGAGCCGTGCCATTCAACTTAACAGCCACAGCGGGCCTGTTTGTGTATTCAGGAGATGGTGTGTGAGCATGAGGGCCTTTTAACACTTCTGTGCAAAGACTACCAAATTTATGCTGTCCTCAGCCCTGCCTTGGTGCAGAACGCTCCCCTTTATTTAAATTTCATGCCTCAACAGTCGCCGCACTAATTCGGGAGGCAAATCTCGAACAATAAAGCGGGTTCGAGCGGCGCTGGAACGGGAGGAAATGTTTAATCATGAATGATATTTTACCGATTAGGCTGCAGTGGTTAGATATGTACTTATTATAGATTCTTACATCATAAAAGGCCTGTTGAATAAGAACCATCGTGCATCTTCTCAGCGAGCCGAGCTTTGAGGCCATTCAAACGTAAAGAGGTGTTTTATTTATTACACTCCAGAGTGTTTGTGATGGTCGAGCCCGTAGCAGCTCTCACAATGAGCAGATTAATGCCATTATTGTAAGCATTAAGCATTTGCAGTGACAATGAAGGGGTGTGTATTGGGTGGTGTTTATTGGGTGTTCCTACACTCTTAGTGCTTAGCTTGTAGCAATGAGACCTGTTTGGGTGCTTTGCAAAACCATGTTCTAAAAGGTTCTTTAAAGAACTGTTTCTCCAGCATGAATGAGAATGACCGAATCGTACAAATAAACATAAAGAACCTTTAAATATGTTCCTCAACAATTTCAGTTGTCATTGTTCTAGACATTTTATAAAAAGGGTTTCACAAAGTGTCCTTGAAGAACCATGTTTGGTTCCTCAAATAACTATTTTTTCTAAATTAAAGGGTCGAAGAACCTTCACCCAGAGTAAAGTTTCTTTAACAGTTTATGGGTGGCTTCATTAACTTTTATTATGTAGAGGCTCTTTAAGCTGTACAACTGTTTTTTTTATACTTTTTTGTTCTAAATAATTAAGAACCATCCACTGAAAGGTTCTACAGGGAAACAAAAGTGCTTCTTTAAAGATTTGAAGAACCTTCGCATAGTGTCCTTCAACATTTTCAGGGTTCTTCCTTGAACCTCTACATTGTGTACATCTTCACAAAGGTGATGCACACTTATTCACTCACAAACATTATTCTCTAAAGAATTATCCATTTAAAGAACCAGATGGGATTCTTCTTTGGCATAATTGCTTTTATGAGTGTACCCATTGCTTTTACCAGTGTAATCGCTGTCTACTCTACTGAAAACATTAAGAATCCCCACCCTTTTTTTTAAAGGTGTATGGAAGTTAAAAGAATCTCCAACGATATTAAAAATGTCCCTAGATGACCCAGGATCAAACCATCAATCTTTCTACTTGTTAACAAGGCTCTTAATGGTTTTGCATAATTTTACGTCACTGTTTTATGTCCTTGTACAAGCCCTCAGTTCTTCTATAGCGGGTCTTTTACTACTACCACTACTACTACTACCACTAGTACCACTACTACTACTACAGTTAATACTACTACTGCTATTATTACTACTACCACTATTACTAGTACTACTATTACTATTGCAATTAATACTACTTCTATAATTAATACTCCTACCACTACAACTAACACTACTAACAATGCTTCTATTAATACCACTACTATTACTACTACTACTACTACCACCACTACTAACACTGCTACTGTTACTACTACTACAGCTCCTACTACTAGTACTACTACTACTCCTACCACTACTAACACTGCTACTATTACTATGACCACTACCACTACTACTACTACTACTACTACAGCTCCTCCTCCTACTACTATTACCACTACTACTACTACTGCTATCACTGCTACAACTACTACTACTACTACTACTACTGCTACAATTAATACTACTACTATTACTACTACTACTACTACTACAATTGCTACTACTACTACTACTACCAGTACTACTACTACCACGGCTTTGGTGGGTTTAATTTAAAGTAGCCTAAAGCGCAGGCCCTCATCCATTCAGTCACAGAATATTTGTGGGAAGTCATATCTTCTCAGGACTACAGGAAACATGCCACAGAAACATCTGCAGGAGCTATGGAGACCATTTTAGGCAGCCAGTGGCTTACACACCCTTTTACATTTTCAAACCCATTCTCACTCGCAGCTAATTGAATAAAAGCTGAGGGGGGTGTGTTGAAAGTGCAGATTTTAAACTTCCAGACTACACCACATTTACATTCATATGCAGAGGAGAGCTATTTTATTGTGAGAATTGTGAAAAAAGGTCAAACGTTATTGATGTTCTCCTGGAAAGAAAAAAAACATCCTTTATATTTCTGCTGTGCTTTGTCTTTCTGACTGTATTATCTAAATAAAAATGCAATATTAAAGTATATTTTTTTAGCTTTGTGATGCCATAAAAACCAAGACATGCAATAAATATCCCCAACATATGTCCACCTATTTAACAGTTTCGACCCTTCCACTTAGGCTGAAACTATGAGGTGCAATAACGAAGTATTTATAAAAGCACTTAAACTGTACACAAATTGTAATTGTATCAGAGAAACAGGCTCAGTGTTTTTTTGTTTTGCAATGGCAATTATCAACATATCTTTTCAACCTAGCTTAACATCAGCACTTTTCTCATTTTACTGGTTTTTATTTATTTTAGGCATTATATTTGATAAGGTGTGGTCTTCCTTGTTTTGTGCCTTTTCAAATGTGTGGTTTATCTTTGTTTTTTATTGTGTTGTCTTATTTACTATTACTATTCTATTGTTTTTTCTTATGTTATATACCGAAATGTGAAAGCCACTACTACTACTACTACTACTGCTACTACTACTTTGTATGAACTTCTTTGTATTCAAGTAATTGTAACCAAGTCTAGACGTCTCAAATTTGTCATTTTAAAATGATTTATGGCTGTATTTGGTAAATAAAACCACACAAACATTCAGTGAAGCTCAGGGAAAAAACATAAAGGAAAAAAATCCGTAACATATGGGCCCTTTGAGGGTGACCTTCTCCGTGTGTGATTTTAGTGTGAGTATCTCAGAAAAGCCCTCACTCTGCAGTTAAAGGACACTACTGGGGGGTTGACTGGCTCAGCATGGTTTTAATAATCAGGCCCGACCCTCCTGATTGTCATCTTTCCCTCGTCTCCATCTGCCTGGGTGTCTGATCTGATGACACGTGGGAGCAGGGCTCATTTTGCAGTCCATTAGTTGAGGGCTGGACTCCAATTCCCATGAGTCTCCATGATCCACGTTTCCTCTCCCCACTGCTTTCACACCATGAATCTCTTCACCCCTCTAACCTCGCTCTCCCTCACTGACCTTTAAAACACTGTTGGCCAAACACTGTCTCCTATAATGAGCCACAGAAACAAATGGATTAATGAGACTGTGTGTGTGTGTGTGCATGTGTAAGAGCTTGATGTCACTGTCACTTTAAAACCTCATATCTTATTTTATTTTCATATTATGTGACCACTGGGCTTTACACAGTGTGCACATTTCATGATTATGGATCTATAGAGACGGTCCAAAATGATATAAAACTAAAAAAAGTGTTTATTGTCACCATTTTTGTAGGTCATTTTGTTGACAGGGATGCTATCCATGTGTCTCTACAGCAAGACAAATGTCTATTACTATTTTGGGTCAAGCATATTGCTCAGATTACAAAGAGGACAGCTGTCATTCTAGTCAATGGCTGGTCTTTATTGCTTTATTGTTTATTGTAGTTGAACCTTTGTCCATTCTCGTTCACTCAAACCTAAAATCCAGCCCCGTCTGAAAATAAAAGTACATCAGATTTCTGAGGAGGAATGTGTGTGTGCTTGTATGTGTGTGTTAGCTGGCTGTCGGGCATAAGTGTGTGCCAGCATCTTCCTTTTTCTCCCCTCAAATGCCCTTCAAACAGGCCTGGACACACACACACACAAAAACACACACACACACACACACACACACACACAAAAAAACACCCACAAAATATATA
>JBBPCX010114985.1:0-47265 GCA_037974365.1 Hydrocynus forskahlii
GAGAGAGAGAGAGAGAGAGAGAGAGAGAGAGAGAGAGAGAGAGAGAGAGAGAGAGAGAAAGAGAGAGAGAGATGATGTAGCAAGCAACTACTCTTTACTACAGTCTATCAGTCACATCTAAAAAGCAATTTGGTTTAATCTTAATAAAATTAAATAGTCTGTTGATCACCTAAGCCTCTCTGAACAGAGCAGTGAGACAGAGGAGCACATGCATATTATGTACACACACTCAGCTGATCAGGTATTGATAAATGAGAGGGACATATGCTTTAACCTGACAGAAGTTATGGTCTGACCGCAGCTTCGCATACATGCTGGATGTCACCCAACACATTGCTGTCTCGAGATCCTAAATATTACATTTTGTCTAAACAGAGTGTGGACCTAGCAACAAACATCAGTCCTGATCTAGCTAGAGCACGAAAATGGCTGCTTACTGCATTTTTGGGCAAACTTCACTGTTCAGGCGAACATTTACGATGCAACCTACGTGTTCTATTGTAAGACGCTTCTACAAACCATACATTTTATTTAAAATGAGCAAAAATTATTCCATCTCACCCTCTGAAGCGTGGAGAAGCTCCTGCAGAATCACAAACCACCCTGCTGGTTTTTTTCCCTCTTGAAGAGCACTCAACCAAGCTACCTAGGTGACGTGACGTAAGCACAAAATGAAGCCGTATGATTGGTCGAGCTCACGGGTGGTTCGCCACGATTGGCTTATCCACCTGCCAATTAAAATCAACGCCTAATTCAGGTTCGTCTGTCAATGTTTGGTGGGAAATTTATCCTAGCAACCGTCTCCGGCTGGTACATGACGGGACATACACAACATGGACAAAAGTATTGGGATGCCTGACCAATACACCAACAGGGACTTTAAGGACATAGCATTCAAATACATAGACTTTAATATGGAGTTCGTCCTCTCTTTGCAGCTGTAACAGCTTCAACTCTTCTTGGAAGGCTTTTCACAAGATTTTTTCACAAGGTTTCTATGGGAATTTATGTCCATTCATTCTGTAGAACATTGATGAGATCAGGCACTGATGCTGGACGAGAAGGCCTGGCTCGCACTCTCCGTTCCAGTTCAACCCAAAGGTGTTGGATGGTCAAGGCTCTGTGCGGGCCAGTCAAGTTCTTCCACACCGAACTCATCCAATCATGTCTTTGTGCACTGGGTGGGGCACAGACATGCTGGAACATAAAAGGGTCTTTCCCAAACTGTGTCCACAAAGTTGGAAGCAGGGCGTTGACCTAAATAATTAAGAGGTATGTCCCAATACTTTAATCCATATAGTGATCGATACTGATCTACACACGTTTTGTGCACTAAAAGGGAATTCCACAGATTAATGAAATTTTAATTCATTTAAATTAATAATTAATGACTTAATGACGTGAAACTCTGCTGACCTCTTTACAGTTATTCACACTGATGATGTCTCTCAGTCATAAATCTAAACAAATATAGACCTTTTATTTATTGTTCAGAATAACCAGTAAATTTCACCGTGATTCACTGTTATCAGTGGTTTAACAAATATTGAAAAATCTGACATTTTCTTAAAGTACTAGTTATAGCACCTCGTGTAACCTTCTGCCATAAATGGCTTTTAAAAACTGGATTTAAGATCAGAACCTTGTCAAAACATATCATAAAACAATGTATTCATAACCATTTTATGCAATCATTTTCTGTGAGAGAGGTTTGAGGCATTAAATCAGGCATGTCCAAAGTCCGGTCCGCGGGCCAATCACGGCCCGCTGTCAGATTTCATCGGCCCGCGGCTTCGGTCTTATGGTGCGTCATATAACTTTAAATAATCCCTCCGTTTACCACACGGTGGCAGCACCATTCTAATGCTATCTGGCTTTGCTATTCTGGTCCTGATGTTATATACCTGTAGATGTGACTCAAACTTGCTTTCTAAAAGATCTTGTAAAAGACAAGGGCAAAATAAACTTTAATGATAACAGACCACATTGCATTACTTATAACTCCTGTTTAAAATGTTCATGAGGCAAAGATATTTATCAAAGTCATGGAAAGGTAAGAAATGTACAGATTTTTGATTACATTTTTCTTCTATCTCGGTCATAACGAATGCTGTGACAGCATCTGCACTTAACTCTTGATCGTTGATCTGTTAAGCCCCACCTCTTTCTATATCCATATCTGTATCTCAGGACTTGGTATTTTTTAACATGATGTGTCATGTCAAAGTCATTAAGGAAGACTTAGGTATCAAAAAATACCAAGCCCTGACTGTATGAAAATATATAAAGACACCAAAAAATACACTTTATCAAAAGCATGCTTAGATGATTGCTTAACACATCTTGTAAATACTGTTTGTATCTTTGTCTACACTGAAAATGACCATTTAAATTGGTATTTCAATTTATTCCATTTACTGCTCTCCTTAGATGATGCTCCACGAATTCTTTGAGGTGGTAGAGAACAGTCTTTGCTTTGATGAAGCTGAGATGAAGGACAAGGTGGTTCCAGGCATTAAGGTCATCTTCAAGAGATCTTTAGCAAGTCTCTCCAGCAGCGCCACTGAAGTGGATGAGCAGATTGTTAAACTGCAAAGGGGACTGAGAGGCTTGTCCATTGTGAGAAGCAGTGACAGTGTGCTCAGTAGTCAGTCACTGAGAAACTTATTTGACTTCACACAAAAGGCAGCTTGTATTACTACATCAATGATGAGGTTACCAGAACCATGAGAATGATGCTGCCTCCAGAGATGAATGATGCTCTGAGCATGAGAACAACTGCACGCCTCTCCTCCAGTATGTATGATGACGTGCTGAGCCTGGTAAGAAACGTTTAAATTTATGCATTTATTTCTTTGAAGATAAAGGAGCAAGACGAATCACATAAGATGTAACACAACATTACAAAACAAACTATTATACTATGTAATATTATACTATATCATTATGCATGACCGAATACTTCTGAGAATGACTTACCTGACGAAAGGATTATGAACAAGTAGCAAATGTTACTGAATTAAGAGTTCTTTTCTTGTGTGACTGTTTCACTAGATAATAGTTGAGCTTGATTATCAGACTGAGAATGCTGCAGATTCTTCCCTGGTTGAAGTGGATGTTGGCCAAAACCTGCTGTTAAGAACTGCAAAGAAGATGCAGGATTATCTGCAAATCTGCATTGTGTGTGGCTGGTTGAGAGCCTCACGAGGTTTTCCTGTCAACATACATGACGAGCTGGAGATTATGGTGCCCCGTCTATCAGAAAAGGTGGCAGAAGCTATTTTTCAGGCCAGACTGAACATCAGCTTTGAGGGAACATCAAAGGACTTCATAGACTGTGGTTCTGACACACCCCTGTGGAACTTCTTCTATGCTGTGGCCGACAACATCAAGCGAAAAGTTTCACCTGACTAAAATCGGCTTGTTCTAACATGGCTGATGAACATCCTTCAGCTCTAAAGCAAGCTGATTGTACCCCAAAAGAAAAACATCACACGGCCAACTATCCTGTAGTGACAGTGAAGCCCTGGAGCTCTTGATGCCCTCGTTCTGAAGGGTTTCGGAGAGCATCATCTTCAACATGTATGGGGATAATGACACCACTGAGAGAGATGCACAGGCATTCCTTGGGTTCTCCATTAAGGATTTCTTGGTTGAGGTGTCCAAGAAGGTCAGCCACATAATTATGAATGAAACATCAGAGGTTGCCATGACACCTCAAGCCTCCAAAAGTCAGAAGAAACATTGTGAAAGTGTGGAACCTCCTGTGTTTGACTCTGAGCTGGAAAGCTGCGTGACAGCTGCAGCCTCAGGAGTTGTGAGTGCTCTACTATCTGAATTAAAGAGCACCTTCAAGGAGGACTTCAAGTTGGCTGATCCTTCAGTTGACCCAGCGCTGTACACCACACAGGTCCAGATGGTGTGTGAACAAGTCTTGAATTCCATCCAGCCTAAAATGAAGGAAATACTTGTGACTAATATCTTCATCCGGTCAAACAGAGCCATGGCCGCCAAAGACGAAGCCAGGATGAGACACAATCTTCTGTCAGGCTCATGACAGGTCCTCCACACCATAATTGAGAATATCATGGTGAACCTAAAAAAGCGCAGGACCCGTCTCTATGCAAGACCAGAAGAAAAATTACGCTGGTGTAAATGGCTGGACAGTCTGGATGAAAATTTGCTCTTTGCCAGTTGTATCCAAGCAGGTTGTGAGAAAAGCCAGAAAGAAGATCTAAACATCAAGAGACGTAGAGGCTTTAAAATAAGACTGCCCAAGATTAAGAACCCGAAGCTCAGATTTAAGGTGCTTTTTTCATACTGTTTTAGGGACAGAGTTCCATGGGGTATGATGTCTTGTACTAGCACTCCTTGATATGTTATTTAATGTACATTCCATGTCTCTGCTCCTACCTTAAATATAAAACTTGTGTTGTTTCTCCTTGATAACTGAAATGCAAATTGTCTCTTTGTTATCTTTTTCTGAACAGCCAGATAAATAGGATTGAACCAGCAACTGTTCACCAACAACACCTGACTCACTGCCAGCCTTTTCCAGTGGGTAATACTTCTGGTATCATCTCACAAACCTCAGTGCATTCAAATTTGCCAAACAAACAGATTAGAGGAAGTCAAACTATGGATATATCATATATATTGATAATAATATGGTATATTGTTTGCCTCATGTCCACCATCCCCATAAGCCTATGAATTCATTACTAGCAATCTTTAATTTTCTTTGAAGATACTAACTGTTCTTGCATAATCTTCCTCTTTTTCCATGTCTGCTTCTCTAGATGAATCATCAAACTCACAGGCTTCTAGTTCATCTACCCTAAAGAGAAAGTCCTTCTGCTCCAGGGTTTTTACAGCTTTGTCCAAAGATTTCATAAACCAAGCAAGACATCGTCTTCATCACACCAGCTGCTGATTCAACCAAGAAAACAATTATTTGAAATAAAAATAAAATAAAATCAATGCTTTCTTAGGAAGGTCTTTTGTTTTTTAAGCAGCATACTGACTGATTCAAGCATAACAAAGCCATCTAACTTAAGGCCTGAACCAGTGAAGAAACAGGTGCAGGTGATCACAGTTGATCATGCTGGTGATCAGTATACTGCTGGTGCTGAATGGTGAATTGTTCGAAGATCTTTATCCAGGCACTTGGCAGCCTGTCACAGTAAAACATTTGTTCTGTTTCTTCAGTTTTAGTCTACTCCAGGGGTGCCCAACCTTTTTTGAATCAAGATTCACTTTTCAAGTTTCCCATCTACTGAGATCTACCAGTCCACATAATAATAAATACAATAAAAGGTAGTTCTCCAAATTATTTCCAAAAGTGGAAATAAATGGAATTTTCTACCTTTTCTACCTCACTGGCACTGAAAGGAGGCAGCTAGTTTCTCGTAGTCAGGGCAGGAGGAGCTGGTTGCAGGACGGACACGAGGTGGTTATTGTGTTTCTGTACTCTTTGACTTGATGATTTTCATGTGTTCAAGGCAGTTTGGGACAATTTTGTTCAAGCAGTAGGTTCCAGAACTCTTTTTGCAGTGAGAATCTAATTCTCAGCAGCAGAGCTATCCAAGTGGAACAGTGATAATACACATCAGCATTGCCCGCAAATGGAAAACAGGTAGCTGGCAACAGGTTTGATGAATGCACACTCCCTAAAGCACTTGTGAAGTTCTGACAAG
The DNA here is from genome assembly GCA_037974365.1 of Hydrocynus forskahlii. Classification (NCBI taxonomy): domain Eukaryota; kingdom Metazoa; phylum Chordata; class Actinopteri; order Characiformes; family Alestidae; genus Hydrocynus; species Hydrocynus forskahlii. The sequence continues at coordinate 5,697 of JBBPCX010114985.1, forward strand.
ATGCTCTGAACTTGCTCTTGATGACATGCACTGTCAAGCTGCACCGAGTCTTTGCCCTGATGCTGAAGTTCTGCCTGCATGTGAGGAAAGTTCTGCTGGTCACAATGTTGCAGCTTACTTGACAGCAGTTGTAGCTGCTTGAATGTGTTCCCTGAACTAATCATGTGGATTGTGTGTTTGTCTTTACCCTGCAACTCAAAATTAAGCTCATTGTGAAGTTCAGTGAGATCTGTCAGGAAAGCTAAATACAAAAGCCACTGCCAGACCTCACATTCTGCATATTGTGCATGTTTTGAAAGTTTCAGAAAAACTTTTGGGTCACACAACAGCTTAGTGAATCTCTTCAAAAGTGTACCTCTGCTTAGCCACCTAATTCCTGTGTACAGCAGCATGTTCTATTTAAATGTTAAATCTAAATCTAAATGTTAAATCTTAAATCTAAATGTTTCATCTAAATCTAAATGTTAAATCTAAGGAGCTCTAAGGAGCAGTTTCCCAGATAGGGATTAAGCCTAGTCCTGCACTAAACAGTATAATGAATGGAGATTTTCTATTGAAAGAGAAATATAGTCCAGGACTAGTCTTAATCCCTCTCTGAGAAACCTGGCCTAAACGCCCCATGATTACAATTGGCTGTTACTTTGCAGGGCGCTGTACTGCGTGCTATGATATCCCCTCACCAACATGGAGGATTTGCCTTAAATGATCTTAAATCTAAATGTTAAATATGAAAAATATATCTCGCACTCTAAATGTGAAACGTCACAGTTAGATAGGGCTCGGTGACACCTTTCCAACGACCCCTTGTTTGCCATAATAGCCCCCGCGTACCGGAGACAGACTGACATAAAATACTGGAAGAAATAAAAGAATACATAGAATATTGATAAAAGCAAAAAGAAGCTAAAACCTAGAAGTGGAGTGATGCGCAGTGCGTCTGTACACCAGGGAAGCAGTAGGCACTACGACAAAAGTATCGGGATACACCTCTTGAATTCAGGTGGTCCCTTACTTCCAGAGAAGGGCAATCTTAATGCTTCAACATTCTGGATAACGCCATGCTTACAACGTTGTGTACTTGCACTCCCTCAAAAGCCTGTACCTCACCCAGCAGAGACTTCAAAAAAGTCATAGATTTAGCATCTCCTCCCTTCAACTCAACAAGCCCCAGAAATGTTGACACAATTGTCTTCTTGGTGTCATTAAAGTACCTTATCACAATCCTCAGGTGCTTAGACACACTTAGAAACAATCCGTGGACACATCGAGGAGGAGGCTGAAACGATGCTCACCCACATCTGCGACCAACTATTTTAGAAAATATGGTGCTAAAACTCCATTAATCATGTCTGTACACTTTGTACTGTGCATTTTGAAGTGGGTAATATCAGTAGAGTCTGAGAAAGCAGCTCTACATGCTCCTCCGATGTGATCACATGCTAGCATAGAACAGTGTTCAGCGATAGCTAATACCATGGTGGCCTCTGCCTTTTTTGCAGAATCACTTTTTTAACAATTGATGACAGTGTGGTTTGTGTGCAACTGTTATAGGGTTTTGCCTTTTGAGTATGTTTTTGAGTTTTCATGTGTTTTTTGCCCATGTGGCATCTCCAATAAATGGCTTCAACCACCTTTGAATTCAGGGTTTGATTCCCACTCCTTTCTGTATTTCTGAGTGTACGGTTTAGACTGAGACATGATGAATGTTTTACATATGTCACGAAGAGATGCACATACAGTGAACAAGGTGGGTAAGTGACTGAGGCTGTGTGAGTCAAATAGGTGATTTATTTTAGTGCAGTCATTTATTTTAGATAGACATTTTTATATTTACATTACCAAGCCCGGGCAGGATCAACCAGCGGCTTCGTGCATGTGCGATTTATTTGCAGTCTGGACACGGACGATACGTGCTTTCATGTCAGATACGTGCTTTCACGTCAGAGTCTCCAAAGGTCTCCAGTACCCCAGCAAAAGTCGCTAGATTTGTTGCTTTTTTGAAAACGAGTCGCTGGATGGGTCTAAACCTCGCTAAATATAGCAACAAAGTCGCCAAGTTCGCAACACTGGACTTTCACCATCTCCTGTAGGTTTAGGTTTGTATATCACACTTCTACTCGAGGTAAATGGTAAAACTGACTCATCTTCACTTCATTAAATACCACCACAAAGTTTGGTGATTTTTTAAAATCGAATATTGATCTAAAGAATCCTACTTAGATAATATATTTTTGTTCGTTTATTTCTGTCAGTTGTTTCATATAATTTATATGTTTAATATAGTTCCCTGGGGAGCACCAATGATACACAACACCGTGTCAGATCTACGTCCCTGTAGTCGCACGTACTGTGGCCTATCAGTCAGGTAGTCCAACTGTCTGCACAGCAGACAGTTTGCTCCCCAGCCGGTCTAGCTGAATGGTGTTGAAGGTACTGGAGAAGTCGAAGAATGTAATCCTCAGCAATGCACTTGGCTTGTCAAGATGGCTGCAGGCCTGGTGTAGCAGGTAGATGATGGCATCGTCCACTCCAATCTTGGCCTGGTAGGCAAACTGGAGGGCATCTTGCGCGGGCCTCACCAGGGGGCGGAGAGTGTCCAGGACCAGTCTCTCGAAAACCTTCATGCTGTGTGAGGTGAGTGCTGTAGTCCAATGGGGCACTGGGTCTCACCTTCTTTGGAACAGGAACCAGACATGTTTTCCACAGCACGGGTACTTTCTTGGTACTGAGGCTCAGGTTGAAGATCTTCAGCAGTACTGCACATAGCTGTGAGGTGCACAGTTTAAGTACCTGTGTGCTTAAGCCATCCAGGCCTGGCGCCTTGGCAGGATGGAGTCTGCGTGGTTCTCTCCTCACTTGGTCCTTGGTGATGGTGATGGATGGTTTATGGGTGTCAGAGTCAGCAGTGGCAGGGGGAGAAGAGGTGGAGACTCTGGCTGGTACGATGGTGGGAGAGGGAGTAGGAGAGAGGAAAGATGGAGAACTGCAGTTTGGCTTGACAGTGATGGAGGGAGCAGGTGCACTGGGTGCAATATGGGCAGTGCTGGAGCTGGAGATATTGGAAACAGGCCTGCTGTCAAATCTATTAAAGAACAGATTACATTGATTGGCCCTCTCCACATCACCATCAGTCCCAAGACCGCTGGTTTTGAAGCCGGTGATGTTCTTCATGCCTCTTCACACATATCTGCTGCTATTCTGCTGCAGCTCTTGTTCCAGTTTTCTCCTGGATCTGTCCTTTCCCTCCTTTAACCTCACCGACAAGCGGCTCTGTACTTCCTTGGCTGCCTCCTTGTCACCTGATCTGAATGCTTTCTTCTTCTCATTCAGGAGGGCTTTAATGTCCTTGGTGACCCATGGCTTGTTGTTGGGAAAGCAGCGTATGGATTTCACTGGTAGTGTTATCCACACAAAACTTGATGTACTCAGTGACACAGTCTGTGAGGTTATCAACGTCCTCTCCATGTGACTCATACAGGGCCTCCCAGTCTGTAGTCTCCATCCAGTCTTGCAGGGCTGCACTGGCCTCCTTTGACCACTCCCTCACTGTCCTGATTGTGGCTGGCTGCCTCTTGACCAATGGTCGGTAGGTGGGCTGAAGGTGCACCAGGTTGTGGTCTGATCTGCCCAGAGTAGACAGAAGATACCAGAATTATATAGTTGCAGCAGCATTGTGTGCATGTTGAATTGTAACAAAGAGAATAACTTGCAAGGGTGGTGGCAGTGGCATGACTGGTTTGGTAGCAGTTATCAAGCTGGCCAACCTGCCTGCCATAACATTAAAAACATGTAAGGATGTCACATTGTGTGATAAAGTGTCCTGATTCCATATAATCAGGTCTCTCTTATGCTTACTTACAGTCAGAGGGGAATGTAATTCCACTTGCGAAAATGTTCTGGAAAATGCTTGTGTGATTAGGCCTTAGGTATCAATATGTGAAGGATTTTTGCTGCTGTTTTCAGGAGCCTCTTTCACAGTGGATGACTTTGAGGACCTGCTGGATGAATTCATTGATGATATGCTCGAGGATGAGCTACAGCTGTACCCATGTATGGACAAGGAAGACTGGCAACCAAGCCAGGCTTTAAATGGACTTTAAAAATAAAATAGTTTGGGTGAAAGTGGTTTCTCTGTCAGTCCAGGCAACGCACTGCATTATCCATCGAGAGATGCTTGCCTCTAAACGCTTGTCCACGGAACTGCACAAAGTTCTAAATCAGGTGTTACATGAATAGTTAACACTACAAATACAAAGAATGAAAATGCATCCTACATGCTATAACAAGAATAAATAACTCTAGTGAATATGAAATGAAAACAATAAATGTTTGACATCTTGCAAAGTATGAACAAATTTTAAAGAACTTAATTACAGTCACCAGCCATTACATTGTCAGCATCACTAGGCAAACCGGTATACTTTGGTCTGTGTTTTCCTTTGCTGGCTGACAACCAGTGCTTCAGACTGGGCTCTGGGTCAAAAAGCTCAAGTATAGGGCCCTCTGCACTGATCCTTACTACATCTTCCAGCGTTTGGACTCTGAGGGAACTGCAGTTTTGATTTTATTCTGTTTTGTGAAAATCCTCACTCTCACTGAGCTGCAGTTATCGTAAGCACCAACATTATTTCCACCAAGTGAAGCAAGTTTTTAACGGCACTGTGTTATACTCTGTCGTTAATGATTAAATATGGGCAAGCGGCAATGACTGTACATTAACTTAAGAAAACCTTTATTAGTATCACAAGTGTGAAATTTGCATTGCTATTGCAGAAAGTGGAGAGTACAAAGTTAAGAGCAGCAAAACAATAGAATAAAAGCTATTCTGTGCAAAAAAAATGCAAATAGTACAAAAAATATCAACAGGCGTGTGTGTGCAAGTATGTAAATATGTACGTATGTACACATTTGATATATGTATGTATGTATGTATATAGTGGATTTATATGAACTCTGGATATAGTCATATTAATCACTGAAAAGGTCAAACTCTCTCTTAATTAGCCATCTATTCAATCTTAACAGCTAAACCAAGCCTTTAACACGTTTTACATCCAAGTTAATATTTTGAAGATCCAAGGTTTTGTTCACAAAGTGACGAGACACACACACACACACACACACACACACACTAAAAAACAAAATTCCACAACTTCAATGCAATTTAAACACTGAAAATGTGGATTCAGTTTACATTAAACTCTTGTGACAGTAGCAAACTCAAACCGGAGGTCCAAAAAATACTTAAGTACTGAGTGATGGGAGTTTTCCACAAGATGTATTTAACACTTTTTTGTGTTTAGTTTACATTTGAACACTTTTGACTATATTTCCTGCGCTCACACATACGCATGTATATGCAGAGAAAACTGAACTTTATTATTTTCTGTCAGCTATTAATAAGCTTAACTGAATGTACTATGATGTTACACTGCTGTTCTCCAAGACCATATGGATCTGTTTCCCAGACAGGGATTAAGCCTATTCCTAGATTATGTAGTACTGTGAATAGAGATTTTCCATTAAAAAGAAAGGGTAGTCCAAGACTAGGCTTAATCCCTGTCTATACAAAAAACCGACCCTAAACCTATTTATTATAGAAATATGTCGGACTCTCTTGTGCTGTTTTAGATGCACACTTATTAAAAAGAAGACAATATACAGTTATATACAGCACAACATTATATACAGGGGTTGGCATAGTGTTTTTGCTCTAGTACTCTAATGCATTAATGAATTGGTACACACCCAAATTCAAATTTTTTCACCTCACCATATATATATAAATATAGAAATAAAATAAAAGATGTAAATGTTTGTGTGCGCATTTGTGTGAAATAACTTCATTTTTTGTTATATAACAAAATATTATCACAATGAAAAAAGGAAAAAATCCAACCCTTAGGTACATTTATTTGAGTACATTTATTCAGTGGGGGAAAAATCCTACATTAAGATATATATTTTTTTTATAGGGAATCATGTGTGCCACAATTATTGACACCTCTCCTGTTCATACTTTGTACAACCCCCTTTTGCCAGTAGGAAAGATACCAGAGTAGACAGAAGATACCAGAATTATATAGTTGCAGCAGCATTGTGTGCATGTTGAATTGTAACAAAGAGAATAACTTGCAAGGGTGGTGGCAGTGGCATGACTGGTTTGGTAGCAGTTATCAAGCTGGCCAACCTGCCTGCCATAACATTAAAAACATGTAAGGATGTCACATTGTGTGATAAAGTGTCCTGATTCCATATAATCAGGTCTCTCTTATGCTTACTTACAGTCAGAGGGGAATGTAATTCCACTTGCGAAAATGTTCTGGAAAATGCTTGTGTGATTAGGCCTTAGGTATCAATATGTGAAGGATTTTTGCTGCTGTTTTCAGGAGCCTCTTTCACAGTGGATGACTTTGAGGACCTGCTGGATGAATTCATTGATGATATGCTCGAGGATGAGCTACAGCTGTACCCATGTATGGACAAGGAAGACTGGCAACCAAGCCAGGCTTTAAATGGACTTTAAAAATAAAATAGTTTGGGTGAAAGTGGTTTCTCTGTCAGTCCAGGCAACGCACTGCATTATCCATCGAGAGATGCTTGCCTCTAAACGCTTGTCCACGGAACTGCACAAAGTTCTAAATCAGGTGTTACATGAATAGTTAACACTACAAATACAAAGAATGAAAATGCATCCTACATGCTATAACAAGAATAAATAACTCTAGTGAATATGAAATGAAAACAATAAATGTTTGACATCTTGCAAAGTATGAACAAATTTTAAAGAACTTAATTACAGTCACCAGCCATTACATTGTCAGCATCACTAGGCAAACCGGTATACTTTGGTCTGTGTTTTCCTTTGCTGGCTGACAACCAGTGCTTCAGACTGGGCTCTGGGTCAAAAAGCTCAAGTATAGGGCCCTCTGCACTGATCCTTACTACATCTTCCAGCGTTTGGACTCTGAGGGAACTGCAGTTTTGATTTTATTCTGTTTTGTGAAAATCCTCACTCTCACTGAGCTGCAGTTATCGTAAGCACCAACATTATTTCCACCAAGTGAAGCAAGTTTTTAACGGCACTGTGTTATACTCTGTCGTTAATGATTAAATATGGGCAAGCGGCAATGACTGTACATTAACTTAAGAAAACCTTTATTAGTATCACAAGTGTGAAATTTGCATTGCTATTGCAGAAAGTGGAGAGTACAAAGTTAAGAGCAGCAAAACAATAGAATAAAAGCTATTCTGTGCAAAAAAAATGCAAATAGTACAAAAAATATCAACAGGCGTGTGTGTGCAAGTATGTAAATATGTACGTATGTACACATTTGATATATGTATGTATGTATGTATATAGTGGATTTATATGAACTCTGGATATAGTCATATTAATCACTGAAAAGGTCAAACTCTCTCTTAATTAGCCATCTATTCAATCTTAACAGCTAAACCAAGCCTTTAACACGTTTTACATCCAAGTTAATATTTTGAAGATCCAAGGTTTTGTTCACAAAGTGACGAGACACACACACACACACACACACACACACACTAAAAAACAAAATTCCACAACTTCAATGCAATTTAAACACTGAAAATGTGGATTCAGTTTACATTAAACTCTTGTGACAGTAGCAAACTCAAACCGGAGGTCCAAAAAATACTTAAGTACTGAGTGATGGGAGTTTTCCACAAGATGTATTTAACACTTTTTTGTGTTTAGTTTACATTTGAACACTTTTGACTATATTTCCTGCGCTCACACATACGCATGTATATGCAGAGAAAACTGAACTTTATTATTTTCTGTCAGCTATTAATAAGCTTAACTGAATGTACTATGATGTTACACTGCTGTTCTCCAAGACCATATGGATCTGTTTCCCAGACAGGGATTAAGCCTATTCCTAGATTATGTAGTACTGTGAATAGAGATTTTCCATTAAAAAGAAAGGGTAGTCCAAGACTAGGCTTAATCCCTGTCTATACAAAAAACCGACCCTAAACCTATTTATTATAGAAATATGTCGGACTCTCTTGTGCTGTTTTAGATGCACACTTATTAAAAAGAAGACAATATACAGTTATATACAGCACAACATTATATACAGGGGTTGGCATAGTGTTTTTGCTCTAGTACTCTAATGCATTAATGAATTGGTACACACCCAAATTCAAATTTTTTCACCTCACCATATATATATAAATATAGAAATAAAATAAAAGATGTAAATGTTTGTGTGCGCATTTGTGTGAAATAACTTCATTTTTTGTTATATAACAAAATATTATCACAATGAAAAAAGGAAAAAATCCAACCCTTAGGTACATTTATTTGAGTACATTTATTCAGTGGGGGAAAAATCCCACATTAAGATATATATTTTTTTTAATAGGGAATCATGTGTGCCACAATTATTGACACCTCTCCTGTTCATACTTTGTACAACCCCCTTTTGCCAGTAGGACAGCACTTAATCTTCTCCTATAACATTTCACAAGGTTGGAGAATACAGAGAGGGATCTTTGACCACTCCTCTGCATCATCCAGAGTTCTGGGTCCTGTCTTATGCACTCTCCTCTTCAGCTCATCCCACAGATTTGCCTGGAGTGTTTGTTGCAAAAACGCCCAATCTTAGTCAATATCTGACCAAAGCACACGGGTCCAGTTAAAGTCACAGCAGCATTTATCAAACTCCACATGTTTACGTTTGTGATTGTGGGACAGAAAAGACTTTCCTGACATGCCTCCCAAACAACCTGTTGACATGTAGATAGTGTCAAGATGCCTCTCTTTGCTGCAGTGAACTTTGGATAATTTTTTTTTTTTAATTTTCCTTCTCACTGTGCGTGGTAATAAGGTAAACTTGGGTCCTCATACAGCCTCGTTTGTCACAGTTCCAGTTGTTTTAAAGTTTTAAATTATTGCTCTGACTGTGGCTATTGGCAAGTTTAGGCAAGTAGCTATTTTCTTGTAGCCGTTTCCCGACTTATGAAGATCAGCACACATCCACCTTACTTGAACCTTACTTTTTTAGCGATCTTTATCAGGGGTACCAGTAATACATATAAATTACAATAATTCTTAATTACATTTATTTTATAGGAATTGTTAGGGGTGCCAATAATTGTGGCACTAATGATTTCGTTCAAAATAATTGTTTCTTAATGATCAGGGGTGCCAGTAATTTTGGAGGGCGCTATAATTGCTTGCATTTTCACTTCACTGCATGTACAAATCTCTGCATGCTTTTCATCAGACCATGTTGAGGGGAAGTTCTCACTAGCAAAACATATTTTCTATAAACAACATGTTTACAAATGTTATATCCAGAGTTAAATGTATAATTTTATTTTTTTCAGGTCACACATCCATTTGAGCTACTTGGCATGAACTGGTAAACTGAAAAACACAAAAAGTTGATATCAGTACATCTGTCTTGGTGGACTTTATGACACAGTGGCCACAAGTATTTCCTCTCTGTACTAAAACAGTTGCTGAATGCATTGTTACATTTTTCCATCAGTTTGAGGATTTGATAATGAGACTGCCCATTCCAAGAACAGAGTTCGTGATGCTGTAATTTTGAAAAAAGTGCATGTTCTTCTTAGTAAAGTGGGCTTATGCAAACTGGTTTATTAGAAAGGTGAAAGTTCCAACAAGAAATACAGTAATACTGCAGCAAAAATGCAGTTAGTAGTATTACAGCGAAACTCCACAACTCTGCATAAAAACTGACAAACATCACTCTGCATTATCAACACCACCCCACCAATCGTTATTGGCTGACTGTCTGGAAGAGATTAAGTAGTGGATGCGGCACATTTTGAGGCAATTTTGGTTGGCTCCCCCCACCAGATCCGGTCATCCTCCATAACAAGCATCACTATCTCTGGTCACGACATTCCCATCTCTTCATTGGTCACCAACCTTGGAGTGCGATTTGATCCAAACTCTCCCACCGTGAGCACAGGCTGGGAAGCACTGGAGCATAAGACCGATGTTCCTTTAAATGCTTAACCAGGAAATTTGCTGGAGCTAAAATTTAATCTTTTGAAAAAAAACGGAGTGTGCATCATTAAGATAAAAATAGCACGAATTCTGATTTGAAATATAGGTGTGGAATGTGTAGCATTTTTCCTACGGAAAAATGGATTTCAAAACTTAATAATGACCAACAGAACGGAACATACAGTGATGAACCGGCTATCCAGTTGACCATGCTGCTGTAAATGACATAATTTTTTTAAAGAAAAAACGTGAATGTGTTGCCACCTAGTGGTTGATAAACATTAAAGACACTTTTGATCCGGCTCTGTAGAATAAATCAAACTTTCTCCCCACAGTGAGATACAAGGTTCATTATTAGGACGGTTAAACACCCTAAAATAAGTCCGTATGAAACCTACGATCAGAGTCTGTGAGTCATTTGAACAGTTTCAACAGAAGTTTAGATTCATAACGCAACAAAAATAATAATAAATAATAAAAACAATAAAATTTTAATAATAAAAATGTCCATTTTAATTAGACATGGCCTAAACTAGACCTGGTCACGTGACCGGTTTCGATTGTAGCGTCATCGTCTCGCCATCGTTTACAAGCAGCGCAGTTTCCACTGTGACGTCTTTGCTGTGGTCATTTATAAAAGCAGTGCTCGCTGTCACATTTGGTCATTCAAGAGTGCAAACCGAAAGGACGGAACTGAGCGGACTGAGAATGGACTTCAAACTCACAAGTGTAAGTTATTTTTTCTGCAGCTACTGTTATATATGTCATTATAAACTCTTATTAATCTAATTCAGGGAGTCTAGATTAACTTTCTTAGTCGAGAGGCTAACTGGCTCTTTAGTAATGTGAATATAATACATATATATATTGCAGCACCATGGCCAACTGGATACCCAGCTCATCACTGTATGTTCCATTCTGTTGGTCATTATTAGCATTTGGCTGCTGTGTGCTTGATCTGCAAGCATACCTATTGTTCTTCTGAAGTTTTGTTATTATCTTCGTATCTTCCCCAACGCACAAACGCGGTCGGTTATGACACGCACTCGTCTTTTCCTTGTCTTTCGCCCCCCCCCTTCATTTCTATTCATTTTTAACCCAACTGAAATGAATGCAGTTTCAAAAGAAGAAACTTTCAGGCTCCATACAGTGACCAAACCTTATGAAACTTCATATGAGACCTCAGGCCACGTCCCCACAGACACACTTGTTTAAACTGAACAATATGGACAAAAGTATTGGGACAACAGTATTGGGGATACAGACACACATTTATTAATACTATGGTAGTGGTAATGCCATGCTAATGCGAATGTTAATACTAATGCTATGCTGATGTTAATGTTAAAGCTAACGCTACTGCTGTGTTCTGCATTTGAGCAAGCACACTTTGCATTTTCTCTGTGGAAATACAGTCTAGTTAGTGTGCTTGCTCTGCAAGTACGCTATTGTTCTTTTTAAGTTTTATTATTATCGTCTTTATTATTCTTCCGTTCACCCGTTTTTTGGCACGCTACTCCTCCCAGGGCTTTCGAGATAGAGACACCGTTCCAACTCTGAAACGTCGGGCCGACCTGGAATTACGGGCTTGTTCACAGCTTGTCGTTCGTTCGTTACTCCTGTTTTTCCAGCGAAAACGATTTGTAAAAGTATTGACTCCCTGAACTTTCAGATAGTCCTGCTTGGACATGCTTTGTCCAAAGCCCACCAAACTTGATGTGATACCTCAGGCCAACTTCCCCAACACAAAAGCACGGTCGGTGATGACCTGCACTCATCTTTTCTTTTTCTTTGCTCATCCAATTTTTCTCCATTCTCTTCCATTCAGTTTTAACCCCATTGAAATGAATGCAGTTTCAGAAGAAGAAACTTTCAGGCTCCATACAGTGACCAAACCTTATGAAACTTCATATGAGACCTTCGGCCACGCCCCCACAGACACACCTGTTGAAACTGACCAATATGGACAAAAGTATTGGGACAGAGCTGTCATACAAAACTATGTGGACAAAAGTATTGGGGGGGACACACAAACTCACTAATGCTATGTTAATGCTAATGTTAACGCAAACGCTGATGTTAATGCTAACGCTAATGCTAACGCTAAGTTTGAGCAAACACACTTTGCATTTTCTCTGTGGAAATGCAGTCTAGTTAGTGTGTTTGCTCAAGGACACAGCACCTGAAGGCTGATGTGTGCTTCACACTATTGTTCTTCGTAAGTTTTATTATCTTCTTTATCCTTCCGTTCACCCGTTTTTTGGCAGGCTACTCCTCCCAGGGCTTTCGAGATAGACACCGTTCCAACTCTGAATCATCGGGCCTGATCTGGAATTACGGGCTTGTTCACAGCTTTTTGATACGTTTTGTCGTTCGTTCGTTATTCACGTTTTTCCGGCGAAAACGTTTTGCAAAAGTGTTGGCACCTTGAACTTTCAGATAGTCCTGTTCGGACACGCTTCGTCCGAAACCCTCCAAACTTGATGTGATACCTCAGGCCAACTTTCCCGACATACAAACATGGTCGGTGATGACCTGCACTCGTCTTTTCCTTTTCTTTCGCTCATCCCTTTTTTCCCCATTCACTTCCATTTATTTTTAACCCCATCGAAATGAATGCAGTTTCAAAAAAAGAAACTTCCAGGCTCCATACGGTGACCAAACCTTATGAAACTTCGTATGAGACCTCAGGCCACGTCCCCACAGGCACACCTGTTTAAACGGAACAGTATGGAAAAAGAATTGGGACAGAGCTGACATACAAAACTATGTATATAAAAGTATTGGGACACACAGACACACACATTCAATGATGCTATGGTAATGCTAATGCTAACACTATGCTAATGTTACGTTAATGTTATGCTAATGTTATGATAATGTTATGATAATGTTATGATAATGTTATGCTAATGCTATGTTAATGTTAATGCAATGCTAACGTTAATGCTAACACTAATGCTAATGCTAACGGTAATGTTAACGCTAATGCTGTGTTCTGCATTTGAGCAAGCACACTTTGCATTTTCTCTGCGGAAATGCAGTCTAGTTAGTGTACTTGCTCAAGCACACAGCAGCCAAAGACAGCCTCAGGAGTTGTGAGTACTCTACTATCTGAATTAAAGAGCACCTTCAAGGAGGACTTCAAGTTGGCTGATCCTTCAGTTGACCCAGCGCTGTACACCACACAGGTCCAGATGGTGTGTGAAAAAGTCCTGAATTCCATCCAGCCTAAAATGAAGGAAATCTTTGTGACCGATATCTTCATCCGGTCGAACGGAGCCATGGCCACCAAAGACGAAGCCAGGCTGAGACACAACCTTCTGTCAGGCTCAAGACAGGTCCTCCACACTATAATTGAGAATATCATGGAAATTCTGTTATGGGCTGGAATCAGTTACTTTATAACATCACCCGAACAGTTACAGTAAATTTTGCTCTTTGCCAAACACCGTGTCAGAGCAGGTTGTAAGGAAAGCCCAAAGAACACCAAGAGACGTAGAGGCTTTACAATCAGACTGCCTAAGATTAAGATTTCCAAATTGAGATTTAAGGTACTTTTTTGTTCAGTTTCAGGGACAGATTTTCATCTGGTACAATTTTATGTTCTGTCACTATCACGCCTTGTTGCTATTTTATTTAAATACATTCTATACCACTGTTCCTTCATTAAGTATTAATTGGGTTTTTTTTTTTGGTCTTTTTTATTCAGAAAAATAGGATTGAACCACTAGCTGTCCTCCCACAAGACCTGACTCAGGACCAGCCTGTTTCAACAGGTAATAATTTTAATATTCAGCTCGCAAACATCAGTGATAAACACTAGTATCTTTAAGGTTTTTTAATTGTTTGAAATGACTTCTGTTGAACACACACTGAAAGCTAACAATGTTTTATGAAACATTAATGCCACAGCCACATGTGCTACTAAAGATTAGAGTAGGGAAATCTAACTATGGATATTAAATATGTATATTATCCTGGTATAATGTTTGCTTCTTGTCCACCTTCCCAAAAATGAGAAAAAGAATTCAGAGTTTGTAATTGTAGATTGTTCTTTAAAGTTTCTGATTGTTCTTTAAAGTTTGTGCCTCCTCTTTTGTAATGTTTCTGATACCATCTTCTCTCTCTCCTCCTCTAGATGAATCATCAGACTCACAGGCTCCAAATACATCTAAAGCTGTCCGTGTCCCAAAGAGAAGGTCCTTCTTCTCAAAGGTTTTTACAGCTTTGTCCAAGTTCTTGGATAAATAAAATAAAAGATCATTGAGGCACCACTGAGACAGAAACACAGATGCTCCAAAATTTTCCGTTAAAGCTCTCCTGGTTGAAGTGTCACAGACAGCCAGCCACATAATTATGAAAGATATGTCAGAGGTTACTAGGGCATCTGAAGCAGCCAAAAGCCAGAAGACACATTTTGAAAGTATGGAACCTCCTGTGTTTGACTTTGAGTTGTAAAAGTGTGTGTTAGTAGCAGCCTGAGGAATTGAGTATCAGGCTGATGGCCCAATTAGCACAGCGTTAGCCCAATCTAGCGTGGAGGATAAACCCAATCGCGGAGTACACGAGAGAGTAGGCAGTCCACGCACATTGATCTAAGAAAGAGATTCCATCTGGAATCCGCTTTGTCACACACACACACACAAGTCTAAGACAACCATATGACGCGTCTTCTTTCGCGCCACATAACCAGTGTGTGCGACAGTAGACCCCCTCCAGGACCGTCACCAGACGGACCCAGCTGGGAGGATACCTGACGACGGTAGTCCTGGATGAGAGATGGGTCAAGACAAACTGACTAGGAACACAGGACCACTCTTTAGGACTGTAGCCTTCCCAGTCAACTAAGTACTGGACACCACGGCCCCTGCGGTGCTAATCCAGGATCTGTCGGACTGTATACGCAGGACCACCGCCAATGATCTGGGGTAGGGGTGGGGTTCAGGTTCTTGGGGAGACATAGAGGAAAAATAAGCAGGTTTAGACTGTGAAACATGGAACACTGGCAAGCAGCTGGAGCCGGTGGGTGACAGGGTTTATGTGGTGTGTTATTTTGTATGGGCCGATGCGTAAGTGAAGATTTCTGTCAGAAAGCCATATCCTGTCACCTATATTGAACAGTCGTCCTGGAGAGTGCCGGCGGCAATGTTGTTTGATGTACCCTGAATTGGCCCGCTGGATGGCGCTGCAGGCCTGCACCCAGAGCCGCCAGTGCAGGCAAACCAATTCTGGCAATTGATGGTCAAACATCGGACTCCGGAAGACTGGAGTGTGCTGTGTGACCCATTCTGATGAGGAACTGGCAGAGGTGTAAGATCCCCAGGAGATGGCTGGTTGGGTCCCACTGAAGTATCCAGTTTCTGGTCTAAGAAATAAGCAGGTCATGATGGAGGAGCCAGGGATATCTGAGGAGATTTGGAGGAGAGGTGAGGGTTGTTACATAAAACTGGATGATTTCTTGGTGATCGGATAGGCTGGGATAACGCTTCGAGATCCACACCCAGCTGGACAGCATAAGCGCGGTGGATGAAAGTTACTTTCATGAAACTTTTCAGAGTTGTAACCTTTCTTCCTGTTGCTTCTGCTTAAACAACATCTTCTGTCTCAGCTCCTCTGGATAAATCATCGAACTCACAGGCTTCTAGTACATCTATGTTCGTCTCTGTGCCAAAGACAAAGCCCTTCTTCTCCAGGGTTTTAACAGCGTTGTCCAAGGCCTTTCACAAACCAAGCAAAACATCATCAGACCAGCTGCTGATGCTGCCAAGAAAAGAATTATTTAAAACAAAAATAAAATGAAGCAAAGAAAGCAGTTCAGATATTCCTGTTATTATACATGCCAAATGGCACACACATTCTTGTAGACGATCTTATTTAAGGGGATGAAATCCTCGTCTGTTTTTATGCACTGATGATCAAAATCGCTGGCAAAAGGGGTAAAAGACACATTGAAGATTAAAGTGTAAGTGCGCAAAGTGTCCACACCACAGCACAAAATTGTTCTCTGCATTTAACCCATTCACCAAGAGAAGCAGTGGGCAGCTGGGAACACAGTACCTAGGGAGCAGTGTGTGGGGACGGTACCTTGACGGTACCTAAACATCATACTAAATACCACAACTAGAATTGAGTGTAAAATTTTAATCTAGCAATATAACGTGAATGAAATTTACAATGATTTCTCATTCCCCTGAGCTGTAGGCCATTTAATGATGAGTCTGTTTGTGGTGTGCAACACTACAAGATTTAGTATTGATTTGGTATGCCAAGTAAATACAGGGCCAGTACCCCGCCTCCACGCCGGCCACCCAGGTCCCAGAGCCCACCCCCACGCTGGCCGCCCAGGTCCCAGAGCCCGCCTCCACGCCGGCCGCCCAGGTCCCAGAGCCCGTCTACACCCCGGCCACCAGCCGTCACGCTGGCCGCCCAGGTCCCAGAGCCCGCCTCCACGCCGGCCACCCAGGTCCCAGAGCCCGCCTCCACGCCGGCTGCCCAGGTCCCAGAGCCCGTCTACACCCCGGCCACCAGCCGTCACGCCGGCCGCCCAGGTCCCAGAGCCCACCTCCACGCCGGCCACTCAGGTCCGAGGTGCCGGTCCCAATGCATCTAGCGCCGGCTCAGCTCCAGACCCAGCGCCGGCTCCCACGCCGGCCTCAGCTCCAGACCCAGCGCCGGCTCCCACGCCAGCCTCAGCTCCAGACCCAGCACCGGCTCCCACGCCGGCCTCAGCTCCAGACCCAGCTCCGGCTCCTGCGCCGGCCTCAGCCCAGACTCCAGCGCCGGACCCCGCGCCGGACCCCGCGCCGGCCTCAGCCCAGACTCCAGCGCCGGACCCCGCGCTGGCCTCAACCCAGACTCCAGCTCCGGACCCCGCGCCGGCCTCAGCCCAGACTCCAGCACCGGACCCCGCGCCGGCCTCAGCCCAGACTCCAGCGCCGGACCCCGCGCCGGCCTCAGCCCAGACACCAGCGCCGGACCCCGCACCGGCCTCAGCCCAGACTCCAGCCCAGACTCCCGTTCCGGTTCCGGTCTGCCACCGCCAGAGGTTGCTGCAGGACCGTGGTTGGGACCCTGCCATCACCCCTGCGGTCGCAGCCTCTCCCCCTGAGAACTCTAACCCACCTGTTCTGAGTTATTTAGTTAATCACTGTTTATTGGTTCCTCACCTGTTCTGAGTTTCTGTTCATTAGGTATGACAGTTCATTGGTTCCCGGTTTGCTCCCCTCTGCTATTTATGTTGGTTTGTCCTTAGTCCTCGTCACTATTCTCCTGTCTTTGTTCTCACCTGCCTTCTCTCCCTATCGCGTTTTGGCCCCCGAGCCAGTTTTCTGTTGTGGACGACTTTCTGTTCTATGATGAAAACATTCCTGCACCATGGCAGTCAGCGCCCGTGCTTCCTTTTATTCTTTCCTGTCTGGACAAGGCAGAACTGTGACAATTATCATAAAACAATAACAGTAGAAAAATAACAAAATAGCTTTTCTTAAATAAAGAAAGTTACACAAAATTATCACTCCAGTCTACAATACAAAAATAAAACAAAATTTTATTAGTGTAAATACAATAAATAAAGTGCAAATAACTAAACAACCCTCAAAGCCTTCTGTTGGGACGTTGGGTCTGGGTCTGTCAGGGCCAGGAGGTGGGGGATTTCTCTCCTCCGTTTCTGCAGCTCGGTGTTTTCTTTCTCATGATTTTTCATATTATATAAATTTGTAGGGTTTCCACTGTATCTTGCTGGTAGTTGGGTTATGTTAATGTAGGAAATGCCTGGGATATACATAATCAGTTATTTGATTTGTTTCTCTGTACTATAATATCCTGATGTGTGCGGTCTCAATCCCATGACAGTTACTGCAGATTTTTCTCTCTCCACTTACAGCTCTAGTGTCATTCTTGCAAAGATATTATTAAGGCCTTTACCTCATGCACCTGGTGGTTAGGTGTTAACCCTTCCTGTCCTGATTAGTGCAGAAATAATTCAGTAATTATTCTTTCTGCACTATGACCCGTACCAGTTTATTTCTGTTGTTGCACCTAAGCTCCAGAAGAGGGAGACAAAGTTTTTCTCCAAAGCATCATGGGAGAGAGCCCACAGCCCATTGAGACCCTCTTTCATTTTTAAAGAACAATTCTTTGAAGAACCATCTCCTTCAATTTTTTGGAGACAACAAATGGTTATTCTATGGCAGTGCTCCAAAGAACCTTTTTCATCATGTTTATTTTTTAAGAACTTAATATACAGTATATATTAACGCTCCTCTTTTCTGAACAACCAGTCAAGTTGTTACTGATTTAAAAGGGAGGTTTTAGACACCTCAGAAGACAAGCACGGCAGGTAGAAACAACAGGTGAAAGAATAAGAACTTTTTCATCTTTTCATCTTAAATATTAATGCATATTGTTAGACCTTTCAATTTCATCACACCAACCAGATTATGAAGTTTTCCTCGTCATTGTTATAAAATGTGTTTTTGCACGTAGTAAGGAAGTATAATTGAATAATATTTATACAGCGTATATACTCAAGCAGTGTCTGTGGGATGGTCTGTCAGAAACCTGTCAGAAATCAAGGGTTGTTGCAGTTGGTATGTAAAAAAATAAAATAGGGACAGTACAGTATTTACCTATTAGTTACATATTAATCAGACTAATTCCTTATTTAACACATAGTTCGCATATAATTAAAAAGTAGGAATTCTGTGAGTGAGATGAAAATGTTTATTACATTTCATTTTCAGACTTCAGGGGAAGAAAGGGACAGCACAGATGTTCCATTAATGTTGGAAGAACTTGAGGTAGCAGCTTGAGGGTGAGACAGGAGGATATGAGGATGTGCAGGCAGTAGAGGCTGACAAGCCTAGAGAGGATGATGTTCATGCAGCAGAGGTGGAGGAGCAATGAGAACTAGGTAGCATGGCTCTCACCAATGAACATGAGATGAAATGGCACCAGGGGTCATCTGTAGCCATTCAGACTACATTGGAAATGCCTCCAATAGAAATTGCTGGGCATGTGAAGCCATATAATTGCTTCACAAAGTAAGTACCTCCTGAGACGATTGACTTGATGGCTGATAATACCCACATATATGCTCTGGCACAAAGGGCTTCAAACATGTCTGCAAATCAAATCCCTAACTGGCCTCCATCTGGCTTTGGAAGTGATGTAGTTTCTTTAGTTTATGCAAATTGCAAGTCTGGTGTGGAAATTGGGCTTTTTAGAAATACAAGTAGCCGGGACAGGTTCTTCCAGTTGTGCTCACACCTTGACCTGCTCATCTGGAAAAGCCCGAGAAAGTCATGACATCCTCTTCGAGGTCAGCCCACTTTATGATGCCATTTGCTGACAATGTCTGGAACTGCCACTGCCAGTCTCTGCAACAAGGAACAAAAGGTTCCGTTCTGAGGAACGCCCTCTCTGAAGCAATATGTGAAAAGAAAATCTATGGGGTGTGAAGATCTATTTCCTTTGTCAGAAAAGTGGTACTACTTATGCTCTCCTACTCTATCAAGGTGATACTGCAGAGCTTTCCAGAGAAGCCAGGAAGCTATTTGGACTTGGAGCGGCAATAGTGCACAACCTAAGCCAGAGAATTCCTACTCTCCATCACGGTCTGTACTTTGACAACTTCTTTACCACTTACAATGTGCTGGAGTTACAGGCCGAAAAAAATAGTTTTTTGCTGCAGGGACAGCAAGGGTCTACTATTTGCAAAACCACCTCTGTTGTATGACACACCACCATAGTAGTGAAACTGTATAATGAGGCAATCTATGGAATCAGCCTACCAGTCTCCACTGAACAGGAACTTGTTCAAAAACAGTGGAAATGAGAGCACAGGCTTTTGACTTAGCTGTGGTCTAAATGTAGGAATGATGCCAAGAAGTCTAGCATCCTCCCAAATGATGCTCTGGATCTCCGCCACTTCAAGATGAATACTTTTTTATTAGTTTTGTCATTTTAAAACAACATTTCAGAACTTTTACACTGTTCTAGTTATGGTGTTATACGTGACATGAAAAACAAAAATAAAAATGAGTTTGAATAAAAATTGATCTCAGTCTTATTTCTACATGTTTCTTTTGGGTGGAAAGGGTTGAAAAAAGGCTAGGATTTCCTAGCTGCCATAATGCCAGGCTGTATGCCTTCGTTATCACACAGACAAAAAGCAGCTCAATAGTAGCAAACCAGCTTGTTTTTTTATTTGCTACATAGTAAAATTTTACTGTAAGTACTGTGTTGGTAACTGGACCAGTGGCCCTGAAGATTCCTTTCCTGCAGCTTAAACAGCTTTATAGTGCACATTTAACCCCTTAAACTCTAAAGGGCCTGTAGATTTTCAGAAGTACATATCTTACAAATTAGTTGTATACTTGTTAGACTTACTAAATAGTTTATTCTGGGTACTAAATAATAATTCTTCCATCAGATTTACTAAGCTCTGTAAAAGAAGGCTGAATGTAAATTGTTTTGCTCCCATTTATTATTTCTGCTTTGCTAATTAATCATAAACCTTAGTTTGGAAGTGCTTTGAAAAGTTTACCAAAGAACACGCAGCTGAATATGTCGTCACTACCCTCTCGGCTCTATAGAGGTACCAGAGAGCTACTGCTGGAACAGAAATTTAGATAGAGCTCAGTCTTCCGGGAAGTGAAGGTGAGTAAAAGACTTAAAGAGGAGAATGCACCAGCATGACACCAGATACTGTAGCACAGGAACAAACCACTGGTAAGTTTCAAGAGCAGAAAGGCCAGGTTAGAGTTTATTAATGTGTACGTAAAACTTAGAAAGTTCCGGGGCAACGTCTTATGGGCAGATTAAATAAAGAATGATCTTTAGCAGAGTTACGGAATAGGAAAGGGAGGAGAAAAAAGGACCCAAAGTATATCTGTGGTAGCAGGGCATGTATGGTGGCCAGTAGAACTGAAGTACTTTCTCTATACTGATGACGTGTCTGTAGATACAGCATCAGGACCAGAATCACTTTAACTAGCTCAGCGTGCAGCAGAACGGTCCAAAAATACAGCTAAAGCAACTTCTGGGATTTCAAGAGCAAAAAGTGGAATGCACTTGAGTGGTCTTGACTGGTCGTGTAAATCACTCAACCCAAATTCTATTAAGCTTGTATGTCACCTTACTGAAGTCGCCCAAACATGGTAGTGTAGTTTCCATCTTGTTGTATATAAAAAGTATTATATATGTATCTGTTTTGATCCTTAAACAGGGCCTTTGCAAACATGTTGCAGTATTCAGTAGGGCTAGGCTGATTTTTATTATGTAATAGAAATCATGTAAATAGTGTTGTTTTGCCCTCTGGTGTCACTAGTAGAACAGCTGAATTGTTGTTATAGCATATTTCCAAGCTTTAGCTAGGTGGCTAACTAATCTAATCGAAACAGCCTTTGTTGTCTTCAACTATTTTTTTTAAAAGTCATATTAGAATAACGAAACCTAAAGGCATTTGTACATTCTGTGCTTATGTAAGTTAACATTTAAGACACTAATGCTTGGGTTGACAGGCCAATAAACCCAGGTGAAATCCTTTTTAAGCATTAGTTCTTTTTACTGTTCACAGAAAGCAAATCTTACTACTTCTACAAGTAGTTTTTTAATAAACAATTTATTTGCTATCAGTGGAGTCATCTTCTTTGTGAGTACTTTTATTCAGGTGAATTGACACTACAGTTGCAATACTTTGCCTGAAAAACAGAAAAACCCACTGAAGTATAAAGCTACATTCAAAGGTGATGTAAAATATCACATTTTGGTGCACTCTCCTTGCATTCTTAGAACTTATTTTTTTAGGTGAATACTGTTAACATCTAAACACTAGCAGCTTGGCTGTTGGTATTTTGGCAGACACCTTCTGTACACCCCCCTCCCCTCGCCTCCCCCCCCCCACACACACACACACAACACACACAGCCCACCAACACCCTCCCCCACCTCCACACACACCCTATGGAACTTGAACTTGAACAACTCAGACTTTAACTACCTGTTAAATACTCTTCTATTTTTTATACTCCACATTCTCTGTCATGTTGCTGTGACAATTGTACTATTGCACAATCATACTTTTTGCTGTTCCATATTGCTGCTACAATTCTGTATTGCTATTTTTTGCACATGTATCTTCTGCAGCTTTGTACACAACTCTCTGCAGCTAGAATACAGTACCTGTCAAAATACTGTATTTACCCTCACTGTAGCTGTTGTCAACTGCACTGAACATTGTCTTGTCCTGTCTCATCTAGTTGTACTGTTACTTGTGGTCTTGTGTTTTGTTCTGTTCTGCTATTGTGCTGCACCATGATCCTGGAGACGTTTCGTTTTTACTGTGTACTGTGTGTATATGGTAGTAATGACAATAAAACCTACTAGACTTGACTTGACTTAACTTGATATCAAAAAGGCAACAAGGCATTAAGGCTACATTAAGTTTCAGATTCAGTGCAAGGGTTTTGCAACCAAGCACTAAACATGACAGTTTTATTCAGGGTTATCTTAATTAAGGCAGTAATTCATACAGGGTTCGGGCAATAAAAGATGGTACACATTAACTTCAGTGGGCCAAAACAAAAGCCATTGCCTCTCTGTGCAAATACATTACTAACTGCACTGTATATGTAGCCTGTTTAAACTTCATGCAGCTTGGATTGAGAGGGCAGCTATCTTATCATGAGTGTGAATGCAACCGAGACACATGTGAGACAGAGTGCTATCTGGTTCAGCCCTCTTCAAGAGGAGCTTTGAGGAACAGTGGACGCACACTTGAGTCAAGTGTAAATGTATCCATTTGATCAAACTGCATACATATTCTTTGTTCCAGGGATGAGAGGATCAATACTGAAGGATCTACACTTCCAGTGCAGTTGAAAAAAAATTATACCACATGGTTTCTTTTACCAGCCATTTGGGTATTTGTTTTAATTAACCCTTTTATTCTACATTTTAACAAATGCTTGTTTTTAATATAAATATACACACACAGGCATAGTCCAGGTATACAGCGACCACTGCAATTCATTCAGCAGTTCTTAAAAACTAAGGCAAAGCTGTTCAGTTCAATACTTGCACCTATAAAAGATAAAACCTGAGAAACTGAACATTTTTGCAGTGGCCACTTATTTTTTTCCGGAGCTGTATATTTTTGTACCTAATGATAGGGTAATTTTAATAATTTAGCACCATAGGTATTTTCTTGAACAAACTTCTTGAAAAACCCTTTACTGCATGAATTATGAAATATACATGAAAAATGTCTCCATGGTTCCACGGTTTCTGTTTAAAGCTACTTCCTGCAGTTGTGTCCTTGCAAGTCAGACATAACACATTGTTTAGTACTGACGATGAATTAATTCACAGAAATCTTTTTGGGCAGATACAAAAGCCATGAGAGGCTATGCATTACAGTGTGTTACATTCTGGGCCTTTGACAAACAAATGCGATGAAAGTCTTACAATACAGGCTCTAAGACTTCTGTACCGTTTACGCTACACAACTTGCTGTCTTTCCCAAGAAATGACAGGGAATAACAAGAGACAAAAATAGGTGTCAGCAAGAAGTGATCGACTCAAGTATGTGTGTGGATTTGTTACCAGTTACACTTGTTACACTCTTTCAACTACAGTACTTGGATTCCCTTACAGGTCCAGATGTTTAGCATGCTAGATATCTGTTGGACATCTGTTAGGAATTGGCAAGTCTCTTGGATGACATCTTTGAACAGTTCAGACATGGCGATCAAGAGGCGATTTGTGAGCCCTGAGCAAATTATGGTTTGTCTTTTGTCAGCAATTTCCAGAAACTGCTGGCTAGAGGTAAATCAGGGCTAAAACTGTGCAGTGTTAACTTAAGGGCATTTTAGACACAACAGTATGCACAACAGTAAAGTGACTCATTGCTTTTATAAAGAGATGGACAACATAAAATGTGATCCTATATTCTTTTTATTTTCTCATATAATAATGGACATATTACAGTATAGCAATGTTTAATGCAAAAATAAACATTATGTAGAATGCTCACCAAATTGAACGCTAGTGAGAAACTGCATGTTTCTTTTTCCACGCTGAGGCTGAATCTCAGACAGCTCCCTACTCCCTATGTAGTGCCCTGTGTAGAAATAAAATTACTAGCTCTGACAACCAAATGCGGGATAATAGGTCTGGCAAAGAGTCATTTGGGATGCATCTGCTTATACACACTTCCGTACTAAACAAGTAGAGCATGCTTTGCTTGTACAGCTGGGGCAGCAAGGACAGCTGGTGGCCTATTTTTTAGGGTGTTGCCACTGCAATCAGAAGGCTGTGGGTTCAAATCCCCACGGCTAGTGTCATCACTGAGGTACCCTCAGTGTACCTCAAGGCACCGTACCAACACACAGCTCCCTGGGCGCCCCTCGGTGGTGGCAACCCACTGCTTCACTTGGTGAATGGGTTAAATGCAGACGAAGAATTTCACATTGTTCTCACTGTGTGCTGTGTTTACGCGTGACCATAAGGGGACACTTTACAAGAATGGCTTACATAGCGCCCTTTATAAGTGTTAAGGAGATATTCAAGATTTAACTGGGTTCCCTACTGTTTAAGGCAGATCTGACTAAAACACAGAAAGCTTATAAGACATTCAAGTGACATATTTTCATATTGCAGTTATCCAGAAAGCTTTTACTTTTTTAGTGGAGCAGTCTTTTAGCTTATTAAGTAGATGCCATCTTTCAGCCTGTTAGCCTGCAGATCCACCTAGTTCTGATTGTTTTCTGAAGAAAATAAGATGTCAGCCCCTTACTTCATCTGTCAGTTCACTCTGTGGTCCATGTGAGCAGCATAACAGTCAGAGATGATTCCATTCCCAGCACAGTAGATTTCAGAGACATGGGACGTAATATAGAACAGAGCAGTTGTGAGCCGTCAATGGTTCCCGATAGACTTGAAAAAAACGACTTTTGTATTGCATTTTTTATACTGCACACTCGTGTATTGCAGTCTTTGTTGCCATATGGTAACAGCATGCACTACAAGTATAAATAGGCTCATTATTACTAGTACAAAGTCAGCTACATACACAGGTAGTCATACATGGGCGGAATGCCAATTAGCAGTGTGGTGGGCTGAGAAAAACGTCTGACAATCAGCACTGAATCAGCAGCAACATGAGGCAACAGTTCCAAAAAGGATAAATGGTCGGTGGCCAAGGTGCAGGAGTATAAGTCATATAAAGTATAGAATTGAATGTGTCAAAATTATTTAATGCCTGCCTTACACACTGGCTCTAGAACTTCCATTAAAGGTGCGAAGATGTGTTGATCTGGTGACTGCAGAGGCAACAGAAGGTGTTAGACTTCCTTCCTAGTGGTCTTGGTACCACTCTACACACTGGAAATTGTCTAACAGTATAGGTGCTGCATTATCATCTTGGAATATGGGGCATTATGAGAGAACAATTGTACGCCATAGGGTGCGCCTAGTCCTGCACAATGATCTCATATTTCTTTGCCATTACTCAGCCATGCAGAGTAACCTCTGGACCTAATGACACACATGAGATTGTGGTCCGTACTATTTTGGATCTACCCCCAGGTTTAATAACTGCCAGCAGACGTTGTGGGTGAAAGGCATCCTTTGGCTTTTTCTTGACATCTGAACGTAGGAAAATAAGTGAAAAGCAATTTTCAGGCTATATTATGTTTTGCCATTACTTACGGGTCTTTGTACTTTGGTTTCAGGTTTAAAGCAATTTCCACAGAATAGCCCTGCCATGAATTCAACCTTTGTGAAGGCCACAACATGTGACTCTTGCTGAAACTCAGAGCCACTGATTGATTTTCTGTGGCCATTTTGCAAGCCATAGTTGTCTATCCTATGGTAAAGGATGTAGGCCATCCTTTTCGAGCCAACTATCCTATAAGTGTCCGTTTCTCCTTGGTGGAGGGTCCCGAGCTGTGACCACTGCTCCTTTGTGCTGGATTCTGAAGACTATTCTTCATTTCATATTACAGATATTTTGCGACCGATGCACCTGCAATTCAGGCACCAACTAATTGGGCTCTTTGGAACCCCATTAGCTGCTTTTAATGCTCACATATCACATATGCTGGACTGGAAAGTCTGAGAGGCTGCATTTTACACCCAAAATAAAGCAGAACCTACATTAAGGAAAAAGATAAAGTGAGCAGGTTGAACTGAGCAGTCAAACCATGACTCATTACAACATTTGCCTCGTTTGCAGACAAATGAAGACGTTGTGAATCCCTGGCTGTGGTGCAGATGTTATTAAACCGCACAATCTCTGTCTGTGCTTTTCTCTCGCTCTCTCTTTGTCTCATCACCACTTCTGTTCCTTCGGGAGGGAAGGAGCATGAGTGTCTGCACGCTTGATTACTGATGGAGGGCAAGCGGGGTGTTACAAGGGAAATGGAAATGGCTTCTAAAAAGGTCTGCTTCGTGTTTTGTCAGTGTATCCAGAGACCTTATAGGTGAGAAAAGACGACAACAGTGTTTGACATTATCTTACTTGTGTGTAGACAATTCCCTTGACCTTTGGGAAAGCATTTTGGAACCTTCAAGGTCTTCTAGGCCTTCAGAGAAGCCTAATGATTTCTGGGAATTAAAAAATAAACACTCCTATAATATGTTGTTCATTTTTTTAAATTGTGTTTGTTATAAAATTCGTTGTCTTGTCTTTATCAAGCTTCATGTAGAGCAGCCAAAATTTGTATTAATAAATTCCTTCACAAGCACACCTCATTCTGCTTTATGAGGTACCGATTAGTGATCACCTGAACCAAATCTTATGTAATGAGGAAAAGTATAAAAACACTGCTGTAATCAGTAATCAGCAATGTGATCAGTTGGATGGTGAAACACTACTGGAAGTACATCAAACAAATGCCATTTTGTTTGAGTGAACAAGAGATTTGTTTGCTTTGAATTAGTCAAGTTCTGTAAGCACTGCATCATTTCTCTTATGTTGATATTTTCTTTAAAACTATGTTACTAAGAACAAAATTTTTATTATGAATTTAGGATAAATATTGTCAGCAGTTCTTAAAAACTAAGGCAAAGCTGTTCAGTTCAATACTTGCAGCTATAAAAGATCAAACCTGAGAAACTGAACATTTTTGCAGTGGTCACTTATTTTTTTCCGAATTCGAAAACTGAAGACTAAAAATCCCATATGGGGGCCAGCAGATCTGCTGATGACAGTGGACCGTGCAGGCTGCTGAAGTGCTGAAAGCTCACCGTCATGTTCCTTGAACCATTTGGAGATCTTATGTTCCTTCAGACATTGAACACTATCGCGCTGCAAATGTCCATCTAATGGTGGATAAATTGTAGACACGAAGGGATGAAGATGGTCAAACACTGTAATACATTCCATTCAGTTCTTCAGCAGATAACAGCTGCCCTTAGTTGTTACCACCTATAATGTCACAATCATACCAAGTCTTAATGTGACTCCTTTTACGCATTCCAAAGCTCAGTTGAGCACTAACTGATGCCGGAAATGCTGACATGACTAGGAAACTGAATGACTAGGCACCACAGTTACAGCACTGTGCAGAGGTCTTAGGCACCTGCAAAAATAATAACTGTTTAGATGAGCACATAAATGTTACTAAATAAATCCAAAAAGAAAAGAATATAAATAACATTATACAGTACAGTATATCAGTGTGTTCCTTACTGAAGCCCAGTATTACTTGTAGTTCCTATCAGAAACCTGGTTTTACTCATTTAGTCCTTTTTTAAGCTGCTGATGGCATTTCACAAATCCAAACAATGGCTGGAGGAGCCGAGGAGGAATCTGGAACCGAACCTGTGTTCTCCTCATCAGCTCACAAAATATCAACTACTTTTACAAACAAAAGAAATCTTGATGCTTTTTACTGGTTTCTTGTTTGTTTGTATTTATTCTATGGTTAACTTTACTGGCAGAAAGACACACCTTATCTTATACTGAGAAAAATGGCTTTAAACAATTTGCATAGGTGCTTGAGACACTTACGTGATTCATTACTTGTTGTAATGAACAATTTGTGTTAAGGTGGCGAGTATCAGTAACCACTGTTACCCTTGGTCCACGACAAAGCAGAAAAATACACACGGTTGCATTTTTGAACTGGTTCAGTTAGTGTTCACATTGACATATCAAACACTGAAGAGTGAAATCTCTGTAACATGGCCTCTCTCGCTTGTGTTACATATGTATGTTTGAATATTTTATATAATGGCTTTGAATGTGCCTCAAAATCCATCAAAACTGCATCAGAAATTTTAAGCAAACAAGGTTTGCCAAGGGGAAATAACATTTAATTTTGTGTTTTGTCCATTCACATGTCTTTTCTTCTTGTTCTGTTGAGGGAGTCTCAGGCTGCTTCTTTTATTTCACATCAGAGTTCACTCTTGCTTTTATTTCGCATGCCCAGTGTTCTCCCTTGCTCTTATGAAACACACTAACAGAGGAATTGTACCAAAGTTCCTTATAATCACTCTAAACTTGTCGAGTCCAAACACACTCTGTGTATAAACAGAGTTTGAAATCAGTTACATTTAGAGTGTGTTCACGCTTGCGTTTGATTGCTTGGTTTGTATGGTTCAGAAAAGTGTGAAACCTGGTGTGGACCAAATAAACAAAGGAATTTCAAACAAACTCTAGTGCACATCTGTGACAATTTAAACTGTTTTCAAACCTTCTTTGTTATGTGGGAAAGGTAAATTCCAGACATTTTGACATGTGCATGTGTTTTATTATCTGTTAATGGGCTCTAAATGGACAATTAAAGTATTTCAAATGTGGCTGAGACATATTTAAAGCCATTTTTAAATACTCAATACACACTCTTAAGACTTGTACCATATTATTTATTGATGGACCAAGTTTTCACTGTTGCAGTAAAAGCAGTCATCCACTCAATCTCCCGGCATGTCATGGCAACGCCATAGTAAAGCACAGCTTCTCGTTGCTTGCTTTAGCAGGCAACTGCTTTAGAATATCACACGAAAATCACATGAAAAAATTAAGGCTCACAATTCGACAAATTTTACAACGCCCAGTTTACAGCGTAGTTCAGAAAGGTTGTTTACAATTATTGATGGCACCCTTGAACAGTACAGTGGAAAAAAAGGTTTGGTTGTCAAAATGACGTAACATAAGGATACGAACCTAATCTGCAAATGAGGATTTGATTGATCTTTTACTGGCATGCTTGGCAGGGCTCAAGCAAGACTAGGAGTAAATGCAGGTTTCATACAGTTGTACATTCATGAAGTTTGTACTGCACAACAGTGCATTTGATTAGGTGTGTGCAGATTAAATTTGGTTTTATGAAAACATACAGAAAAAAAATGAATAAATCCCAACAAATCTTGCCTCATGATGGCATGGTGGGTAGCACTGTTGCCTCACATCTCCAGGGTTGGAGGTTTGTATCCGGGTCCTGGCCTTGTGTGTGCGTAGTTTACGTGTTCTCCTCGTGGTGGTGGGGGTCTCTGGTTTCTCCCACAGTCCAAAGACATGCATGTCCGGTGAACTGCGGTGGCCTGCCTTGTGCCCGGTGGCCCCGGGATAGGCTCTCGGTACCCGCGACCCTAGTAAGGATTAAGCAGTTACAGAAATTGAATGAATGAATGAATAACTGCTGAGTTGGAAGTGACCTCATACTGACTGATATGATGATCTACTACACCTGGTGCTGATCTCAGCCAGACAGTAATGGGGTGTAAGTGAGAGTGTGTGTGTGTGTGTGTGAGTGTGTGTGTGTGTGTGTGTGTATTCATTCATGAACGCAAAAGAAGTCTCGGTTCTGTGCGAGAGAGTGTATAAGTAATGCTAGGAGGAAAAAAAAGACTAGAGAACATTCATGAAGAACAGTGATCTGAGTGTAAGGGGTGTGAATAAAGCATGCCCTCTGGTCATAGTGACCTGTGCTGCTATAATTTATCTTTTCACTTTAAACAAGTGTCATCAGTCTGTCCTCTCTCTCTTTCTGTCTGTTTCTCTCATCCCGCCCTCCTTTCTCATCACTGACTCCAGCTTTCTCTTTCATTTGCCCCCTTCATCTCCTTGCCATCTCCATTCTCTATCTTATCCCCACTCTCCTCTTTTCATTCCGCTCCTTCATCTCTCTTTGTCTCTTTATTTGTCTCTTTGTCTTTCACTTTATTTCTGTCATTTCTCACTTCTCATTTCTCTCCATCTCTCTCTCTTTGTTTCCCTCGTTCCCACCACACTCTCGCCTTCATTTCTCACTCTCCACTTCTCATTTCTCTCAATATCTATCTTTCTCCTTGCCATCTCTCTCTCTCCTTCATTTCTCACTCTCCACTTCTCATTTCTCTCCATGTCTCTTTCATCTTGCCATCTTTCTTCTTTTCATGTCTCACTCTCACCCTTCCCGTCCTATCACTCTTCCTGTCTTCCCGCCTCTCTCCACCTCCCTCTCTTGCTCTACTTGCGTCTGTCAACCACTTTCTCGTTCTCGTACCGCATCTCTCTCTCCGTCTCTTTTTTCTCTTATTTCTCACTCTCTACCATCACCCTTTTTTCTTGCTGCCCTGCCTCTCTCTCCATCTCCAGTTCTTTCTCTCCTCTGGATCTCTCTCTTTTTTTGCTCTGTCTCTTCTTTCTCTCCATTTCCAGTCCTCTCTCTCCTTGGGATCTCTCTCTGTTTTCTCTCCTGTCTCCTCTTTCTTCCACTGCCCTGCCTCTCTCTCATCTCCAGTTCTCTCTCTCTCTCTTTGGGATCACTCTCTTTTTTCTCTGTCTCTTCTTTCTTCCACTGCCCTGCCTCTCTACATCTCCAGTTCTCTCTCTCTCTTTGGGATTGCTTTCTTTCTTCCACTGCCCTGCCTCTCTCCATATCCAGTTCTCTCTCTTTTTGGGATCTCTTTTTTCTCTCTGTCTCTTCTTCCTTCCACTGCCCTGCCTCTCTCTCCATCTCCAGTTCTTTCTCTTTTTGGGATCTCTTTTTTTTCTCTGTCTCTTCTTTTTTCTACTGCCCTGCCCCTCTCTCCATCTCTAGTTCTCACTCTTTTTTATTTCTCTGTTTTCTTTCTCGTGCTGCCTTGCCTCTCTCCATCTCCAGTTCTCTTTCTCCTTGCTCTCTCCGTTCCCCATCCTCCTTCCTCCTCTCTCTCTCCTCCCCATCTTTCTCTCTCTCTCTCTCTCTCTCTCTCTCTCTGGGAGGGATAGAGCAGGTCGTACTGGCGGAATGTGTGTGAGAGCCTGATCTCCTGATGAACAGACTGTGGGACTGAGAGAGGCTGGAGAGCTGAGATGCTGAAATGGCTTCCAGAGAGATTAACGCTTCGGGCTTCGCCTCTGTGTCCAGAGACCTTACAGGTGAGGGAACCGACACACACACACACAGTGTTAGCTTCTGCATGAACTAGCATCGTGGACCCGTGCACATACACACACCAGCCAACTGCTTGCGACGCAGTGTGTGTGTGTGTGTGTGTGTGTATTTGTGTGTGTGTGTGTGTGTGTGTTAACATGCACGTTGAATTTCCCATCCTCCAGGACTGTATCTGTGTTTTTAGACGGTAATATTAGGGACATACAGGAGGGGATTTCGCTCTCACACAAGATCTTCAAGCGGGATTATTTTACCCACCAGGTTTAACCGCTGGGGCGAAAAATAAATAAATAAACAAACAGCCCCCGCGGCCATAATCGTGGTTTAAAGGGAATAATGCTGCGATTAACGGCTTTACCGGATTCACGCTCACTTTAATGCGAATATTCAATTTAACACACACACACACACACACGTGTGTCTGTGTGAGTTATACGCTCTGTGTGTGTGTGTGTGTACGTGTGTGTACGTGTGTGCACGGGCAGGGCAGTGGGCAGTGCGTTAGTACCTCGAGCGTTTACGATGATAGATTGATCCACGCGCGTCATTCACGCGCTCAGATTTACACGCCACCTCACGCTCGCTCGCGGGCTCTGCTAATGACTCCTAATCACTCTGATAAATAGACAGCGATAATTAATGTAGAGAAGTCACTGCACCTCAGCCTGCTCACCTGCACAACTCCTCTCTCTCTCTCTCTCTCTCTCTTTCTCTCTCTCTCTCTCTCTCTCTCTCTCTAACCACTAACTTTCCCTCTTACTTAGCAATTCATTCATACAGTACCCAAAACCTCTCTATTGTCTCTCTGTCTTTTTCTCACCTATGTGTCTGTCTGTTTACATTTATCTGAAGGGAGTGTCAGGTGATTGTAGTGTTAGGAGTCTTGCCCAGGTACTGTTATTGAAGTGCTGGTACTGTGGTGTTTCGCCCAGGGTAGGGACTGAACTCCACTTTCCTGCTTGGAAGACTGCACCACACTACAACAACCACTACTAGTTATCCGTCTGTCTGTTTGTCTGTCTATCCATCTTATTGATATCCATCTCTTCATCGACCTATCTATCCGTCTGCCTGCATATCTATCAATTTGATGGGTTACAATCTAAGACTGTTATCCATCTCCTCATCTATCTGTCTTTCTGCTTGTCTGTTTGTCTATATCTATCTATCTATCTATCTATCTATCTATTTATCTATCTATCTATCTATCTATATACCTATCAATCTAGCAACAAAAGTATTGGGACACCTGACCAATACACAGACAGAGACTTTTATGGCACTGCATTCAAATATGTAGACTTTGTTATGGAGTTTGTTCCCCTTTTGCAACTATAACAGCTTCCACTCTTCTTGGAGGGCTTTCCACAAGATTTTGTAGTTTCTGTGGGAATTTGTGCCCATTCATTCTGTAGAGCATTTATGAGGTCAGACACAGATGCTGGGCGAAAAGGACTGGCTCGCAATCTCTGCTCCAGTTCATCCCAAAGGTGCTGGATGGGGTTGAGGTCAGGGCTCTTTGTGAGCCAGTCAAGTTCTTCCACACTGAACCCATCCAGCCATGTCTTTATGGAGCTTGCTTTGTGCACTGGGGCACAGTCATGCTGGAATAGAAAAGTGACTTCCCCAAACTGTGTCCACAAAGTTGGTAGCATGGTGTTGTCCAAAATGTCTTGGTCTGCTGAAGCATTAAGATTGCCTTTCACTGGAACTAAGGGTCCACCTGAATTCATTAATTAAGAGGTGTGTCCCAATGCTTTTGCCCATGTAGTCAGTCAGTCAGTCTGTCTGTCTGTCTGCCTGTCCATCTATCTGTATCTGTTATTGTGATTAGGATGGGCTTCATGTTCACTATGTTATGTGTTATGACAGTGTTTTATTTGTTTTTAACAGACAGCATCAGGAAATTCATTGATAAATCCACGATCAAGTTTGTTCGCGGAATCAAGCTTGAAACCAAAAATGGCAAGTCAGATGACCGGGTACTGGTGAGTGTTTTTTCTGTTTCTATAATAATTTAATTGTCTGCTTGTAAAGAAATAAGTTGTAGGGTCTTCTCTGCTCTTCTCCTCTCTTGTCTTGTCTTGTCTTGTCTTGTCTTCTCTTCTCTTCTTGGTTTGTCTGTGTTTCTCTCTGTAATGATCACATTCAGTGACCTTTCAAGTGTTTTGGTACACACTGCTGGTGTGTCAAATACGATTTACATCAAGTAGCTTTAAGCATCAACAGAGTAACACTTTATTGCCCCTCAGGCAGACACAGGCATGCAGACACACACACACACATAGACACAAATACACATACAGATATTGACATATTTTATCAACCCCACTGCATTTTACGTTTACATTCACTGACTGTAGTCCATCTGTTTTGCTGCATCATGCATCATTTCTTAGCCTGTTTTACATCTTTCATTAATATCTATGGATGGAACTCTGAATAGAGGACAGTGCAGTTGAACAGACATTCAACTGGTTGGTTTTGGAACATTGTGAAAAACACACACTCACACACAGACTGTAAGTTCCCGAAGAAACCACAGTGATGTCTCCATTAGAACTCTGGCTGGCATTTCTTGCTCTGTGAGTTGGTGTGAAATTGCTCTGACGATTAGATATCTCTCTTTCACTCTCTCTCTCTCTTTTCTCGCAGTTTTGCTGTCTCTTTCACTCTCACACACACACACACACACACACATACACAAACACACACTATTACTCTTACTCTCACTTTCTTACCCCCAACTGGGTTGTGTGTGTGTGTGTGTGTGTTGGGTGTCTCCCAGCTTGGTAAATGATTCATTGCGTGTGTGTGTGTGTGTGTATGTCCGTCCGCTGTGGCTTCTTTGATATTCAGGGCCTTTGATGGCTATATGTAGGGACTCGCTCTCCAGGCCTCTCACACACTCAACAAATATGCGAAATTTAATCCTCTGTGTGTGTTTGTGTGTGTGTGTGTGTGTGTGTGTGTGTGTTAAGGAGGGGGTGAGTGGAGTATGCATGGTGCAGTATGTATCTGATGTGAACCCAATGTGTCCCTGTGAATGTATATTACCAGGGCTAACCTACAATTGGCAGTACCAGTAAAGTGGTCCTGAATTGTGAAGTGGATGAGCTGTCGATATTGGCTAGCCACAACATACAACACCGGAATAACTATCGAGAATATTAATGGCATGTATTTTCTGATACATTTTTAAATTCTTAAATAAAAAAAAAAAAACCTTTCTTATTTGTCTTGTTAAATGACATTAAAGGTTTACATTGACAGTTCTGTTGATAGTTTTTCAAATTAAAGGTTCAAAACAAAGGTTTTGTTCTGAAAACAGCTTTATAATACCTAATGCTATAATATGGAGAATATTTTATAATATTACTTATAACTGCATATATATTAGACGTGTATGTCTACAAATCAGTGTGAATACCATGTGTGTCACTGAATGTAGCATGTTGCGGAAACCAAATGTCCTCATAACGATAAGAATAACTGGAAAATCTGTAGAAGTGGGTACATTTTGCTGGTCCTGGTTCTCCACAAATTCATTCGTTTTCTCCACAGATTAATTATGCAGGTCTTTTTAACTTAAAGGCCAGAAAAATGGCCTTTTACAAGTATTACACGAGCCAATGTAATTTCAACATACATATTGTAATACACAACATGTGTGTGTCTGTGTGTGGACATGTTGGAGGGACTGTGTGGGTATTTAGGCATTAAGTCCCCTGTGACACACTGCAGTGCAGAGTAGCCTATGACAAAGTTTTGACAGTGGCTTCAATTCCCAATTGCCTCCTTTCCAAGCCCTTCATATCGTCCCCTTCACCACCCCTCCCCTCCTTCCTCTGTACCCTAATCCCTCATGTCACTGCAGATGCTGTGACACACATACAGCTGGAGCAGCTGAAGTTCCTCATAGTCTCTTGGTCATGTACAGGCTGCCATTTTTCAGGTCTGTGAGCGTGGTCACTTTGTATTTTCTTTTATTTCTGACTTGGGGCCCACTTTTGACAACTGTGTGAGCTTTTATACCAGAAAAAGCCATCATTTTGAGTTTTCAGCAATCATCGTTTAGCGTTTTCAGGAGAGTTGGGTGGCCTAGTGGTTAGGGTTTTTGCCCCTGTTATCAGAAGGTCATGGGTTAAAATCCCAGGACTGCTAGTGACACCACTGAGCGAGCTACTGTCCCCACACACTGCTCCCCGGGCGCCCCTTGCTGGCGGCAGCCCACTGCTTCACTTGGTGAATGGGTTAAATGCAGAGAGAGAATTTCACATTGTTCACACCGTGTGCTGTGGTGTGTTCACGCATGACTATAAGGGGCCACTTTACTTTACTTTCATACCTCTTTTATTCCCTATAATTAAACAGACTGTTTTAGTTACTGATGCCTGTCGGTGACCTCGCTTCTGCTGGCCTGCGCCTAATTCAAAAAGCGGTCCAGGCTGAAAAACTCCTTACAACTTCAGCATCAATTGGACTGTGGTCCGAAACTGTGGTTGGCAAATGTACAGTACTGTGCAAAAGTCTTGATCTCATTTTTTAAATATTTTGCTGTGAATTACCTTGTTGGTGCAAAGACACACCTTTATGCCTGGTCTTATCTTTGGCATATTGAGTAAATTAAACGAAAGAAATAGGAACAAATGTTTTACTGTGACAGGCTGCAAAGTGCCTAAAGATACAAGGAGTCTAGAAAAGGAGTTCCAACCACTCCTGATTCTGCACCACCAGTATACTGATCATCGCCTGATCATCTGGAATCATCTGCACCTGTTTCTTCACTGGTTCAGGACTTAAGTTAGATGTGCTTTGTTATGCTTGAACCAGTCACTGTGATGCTTAACAAACAAAAAGCATTCCTCTGAAAAAATGAAGGAGAACTTTTTTTTTTATCATCACTATCCTCAGGAGGCTCAAGTTCCATAAATGGAACACATGTAAAGCATACGACTCTTTTATTTTTTTAAAAAAGGGATGTTTTTATGGAATCACATTGAAATGTAATGTGTAGTGCTCATTATCAGTTTAGCTTCTGATGTCAGTGGTGCTTCAAGCTGTGTGATATTTAGGACTACGACAATTAGTCGGCAGCTGGAAAAATTACAGGTGTGGCCTTTTTGTCAATGTGCCATTTACTTAAAAAGCTGCTCTATAAAGCTTTGTGATGTTAATGAAGCCCTTTTCACACTTAGATCCCGGTATGTTACCAGCACACCATTCTGATTACATCATTCACACTTTCAGCCATCACTTTTGCTCCCAAATAGCCACGTACTCAGTGGTGGTAGGTTTTTTCTGCTTCTCTTGAACTAAATGCCTATAGACTCATAAGAAATACACAACGTTTTCCACTGGCACAACGTAAAAAAAAAAACTGCATCAGTAGCATTACTGAATTCCAGGAGTTGATACATTACCGGCAGTGCTGAGTAATGGATCGGCTTCTGCTCACCCATGAGTTAACAGTAACTCAGTTTCGAGTTGCATGACTTGCGTCTTCGATAGCGACAGCCATTCACGGCCCAGATCCTGCAGTTTAGGTTAATTACTATAAAAATCACTACTCTATAATGGATTTTCATTACATTGTAGTATTCAAGTTAAATGCCATTCAGAAGCATTCATAATAAGCAAACATAAATGCATTTATGTATTAGTACAAAAACAAATAACAGCAATATAACAGCAATAATAGTATAAGCAACTACATGTTTAAGATGTACAATATTTAGAAGAATATTTTTCCATACAGTCATTTAAGTCTTTTTTATTCTTATAGAATATTCAAGACAATCTTCAATAGAATGTTCAAAAATGAAAATATTTAATCTCCAGAAATAGATGGAATTGGCCTCAGCTGTCCTCAGTATATGTTTTTCAGTATCCTTGGACTTCACAGGAAATGCTTGGCTTCATTTATTTTAAATCCAAAGGCAGCACCTCAAACCCCCAAGCACTTTTGAGCCAAAATTATATCAAGAGTAACAGGGTAGAGAAATTCCTTGCAAAGTTCTGAGCCTGATGGATGTTCTGCCCCCTCTCTGCTTTTTTACTGCCTGGTGGCATTGTGTTTTTGAGGGATTGGTGTCAAATATGTATTCCCAGTTTTCTTCTCAGAATTACCCACTGGATGGTCTTATTTCTTATTAAGTTCTCTCATCCCAGAATAGCTTCCAACTAGGGAGGGTGGGAACTAGCAAGAACATTCTTCGGTAAATGCGTCCAATCACAGCCTCTTTTTGAGCATCATTTTGGTTGCCGAATGTGTTCATAGGACTGCCCAGTTCTCCATGTGTAACCTAACAGCCATTGCTTTGTGATGTGCCTTGCAGAGTAGGGCTGTAACAGTGCATAGGAATATCATGATATTGCAGTGCGGAATGTGACATTGTGCACCCTGAATTCATCATGGAGAATAAGCATTCTATTAATGTATGTAATTTATGTAACAGCATTCTTGTAGTGTTAAACTAGGGACAGTCAAACACCCTGCCCAGCACATTGATGTCATACCTCACCTGCCCTCCGCCTTCTAGCTCTAGTTTCCTTTGTAAATTGTGCCACAACTGAACTCTAATCCTTTATTATATTGAACCGTTTTCTGTCTTACTTTCTTATACATATTGTGAGTCTTTCGAACCATGCTGTGAACTGACTGTATCGCTACATCCCAGTTAAATAGAGGAAATAAGTGCTCCCTTCTTAGCGGCAAACCACTGATATAATAATGACATGTAATCACAATTTTGACTAGTTATTATAGCTGTTTTTCTTAATTAAACTGATGCAAATAAGCAAAGAGATTATATGTTAATGTTTATTCTGCCTTTTGTGTTTTCTGACAATGTCTGGTATGTCTGTAAGTCCATGCTTGGTAAATATTTGACCACAAAGCATCTGTAAATGTCCTGTAAAACCTTTATTAGGAGCCATACATATTCTGGACAATTTCATTAGAAATAGCAGAGCCTAAAAGCCTTGCGTTTGTGTGTACAATAGGAGAGGATAGCCTCTTAGACATCTAAACAATTCTGTGCCAGTGTGCGTCCACTGGCATTGGCAACAGAAGAAACAGAAAGAGCTTAAACGAAAGAACTTAATGCTGTGGTGGCGCTGGGACCTCTGAGCTTAATTTCATTGATCAATACCTGGAGAGAAGTCTCGGTTGTCACAGAGCCTGAAAACAAGGAAATCCAGCCATGATAACAGTTCTGGTTTGACAAAAAAATGTAATGTCATGTGCAAAAAGTGTGGTTCGACAAAAGCAGACCTGCACTGTACAACATTAGCGAGCTGCAAAGTGATTTTATACACTGATCGATCAAACATTGACCAGGCCTGTCACAAAAATGTTAAGTTAAGTGCCATTCAGAAGCATTCATAATAAGCAAAAATAAATGCATGTATGTATTAGTACAAAAACAAATCAACTATAACTGCAATAATAGTATAAGCAATTATGTGTAGTATAATATGTAGAATATTTTTTTCCATTCAGTTATTTAAGTCTTTTTTTAATCTTATTTGAATATTCAAGATAATAGAATAGAATGTTCGAAAATGACCATTTTGAATAATCTCCAGAAATAGATGGAATTGGCCTCAGCTGTCCTCAGTATATGCATTTCAGTACCCTTGGGCTTGACTTCAGTATGCTTGGCTTCATTTATTTTAACATTTACAACATTAGTGAGATGCCAAGTGATTTTACACACTAATCGATCATACATTAACCAGGCCTGTCACAAAAATGAAATTTTGGCTCAAAGTTAATTTGGCAAGACTCCAAACACTACATTCACCCACCTCTGTAACAAGCCTGACAAATGCATAATTTGAAGAGCGTGTTACCAGGTGGTATGAGCCACAGATATAGCAACAGTAACTACGAGATGTGAGATTTGTTCAAATTTTGTAATTGTGGTCAGCTTGTGACTAGGCCTGTCATTAACATATTAGGGCATCATATCTAGATATCTAATAAGATGTATTAGTAGAATGGCCACAGCTTCATCTTTATGCTTTTTGTGCTGTCATTTAACATCCCCTCAAAGTAGGAGGCAAGAAAAACCCATGGAACCATTTAGTTGCCCCTGTAGACATATTATGTCTCATTTCATTACTGATGCTGATCGGAACAGCAGTGCGCTTTGTAAGCCCAGACCGAAGAGGGTTCAGAGATGGCCTCCTGCTTTTTTGTAGATTATTATTTTCCAGTGATCATTAAATAAAACCATGACTGCTTGTCCCTACAGTGCATCTGTAGGGCCTGTCTGTCTAAGCAATCAAATTACAGCAGGCAGGCTTCCTATTGCATGGAGCTTATGAAGCTGTTGCTAATGGCCGCCAGAGGCTCTTGGCGTCTTCACTTTTTGATGTTGAAGGCTTTGATAAAGACTGTTTTCATGAGGATCAGCACCCGAAATTCTTCTTGAAGTAAAACTTTACTTCAGTGCGTCTATTACTTCAGTTGTCTCTAACATGGCAGTTT
The DNA here is from genome assembly GCA_037974365.1 of Hydrocynus forskahlii. NCBI lineage: Eukaryota > Metazoa > Chordata > Actinopteri > Characiformes > Alestidae > Hydrocynus > Hydrocynus forskahlii. The sequence goes on from JBBPCX010114985.1 coordinate 45,583, forward strand.
CATCTGGCACTGCATGTACTTAGGGTCCCTTAACATTCGCTTGATGTTTTGGGGACGAAGCTGCATTTCTTGGATGGATGTTTTCCTTTCAACTGTTTGTCTTGTGAAAGTATGGTGGCTTGAGCCTGTCACCACGCAGATCTGCTTCGCTCTTGGACTACATCGCCGCTAACTTTTCCCAACATATTTTTGGCTGCAGCTGTTTGATTGAACTTATTTTTTTGTTGCTGTAAAGGGGGACTGGTGCTCCCTTTCACGCTCTCTGAACACTACACATCCGGGTGGTGAACATCGGCAAGAAAGATTTATTTTCTTGAGGTCAACCCAGTGTGAAATACAGACTTTTTTTCCTGCTCTCCTGAGAGTCTGCTGCTCTGACAGGTTACTTCACTTAGGTGTTTGCATGACAACACTGATATGCTCAGACAGTGCTTCCTGTAGTTGGAAGAAAGTGGTTCTCTTGAGAGACTGTACAACACGGACTACCAAAGGATTAAGAAGAGGAATCTCTGACAGAGAAAGCTGCCAAAAGCACAGTATGAAATACGTTCTGATTACCATCATTTCAGAGTTTTGGTTCCTAACCCTGCTCTTTCCTACAGACAGCAGCTCCAAAGGGGCAAGACTGAATTGCTGTGGGTTTCGTGACATCATGAATCCAAGGCAGACTGCTTTTGTGGCTTAATTTCCAAATCTGAGCTGTGAAATCTGTTTTACTGTTTTACTGTGACATACTATTTAGGGGCTATAATACACTCTTATTTTAGAAAAAGTCTGAAAAATGACTACTAAATGAAAGGGGAATTCCACTTTTTTCTTAAAGTTCAGCATCATTTAATCGTTGAGATGTAAATGAAGTCATTCCGAGTGGTGTGAATAGTTCAAACTCAGGGTTCTTTACAGTGGTGGGTCTGTAACCCAGTATATCTCTTTCTTAACCCAACATTCTTTATTGAGTTAACAAAAAACTGAAGCTAACTTATCAGACCCTGAATTTGGAGACACGGCAGTGAACACTGTGGACCAATGGACCAAACAGACAGACTGACTACCCTTAAACGTGTGGAGGGCAGCATGAGGAAGAGGGAGACAAAGAGCGACAGGGCAGAGAGAGAGCAGAGGGTGGGAGTCAGCACAGCGACAGTATAACTTCACACTCCACTCCGCTTGATCTGTCGCGTCCCATTTCATCTGCTGTCTTTTTCTCTCTTACCAGCCATCCTCTCAGACCCTGTCACAGTGACTCTTGAAGCAGCCTCCATTCGTATTCTGATCTCAAAACACTGAATTAATGGGCATTCAAGGATCCCGTTGACTTTGTAGAACATGATTGGAACAGTGATTAATAATATGTTTGCATATGAAGTTTGCAAAAAACAGACACATGGGGAGAATGTAGAGTCACATTTTTTACCTGGGGACACACGTTCACACATTAACAGTTTTTTTTTTTACGTTTAATTAAGTTTCTTCACATATGATAAACTTCTTTGTGCAAACTCATGTGTATCGGTAGGGCCTTGACTTTCGTGTGTTGTTCATAACAGGACAGCGCAGAGTGGCACAGTTGTATTTTCTTTTGAAATGAGGTGACCTTCCTAAGACTTGTAGGGGGAAATTCTAAGCTCTCACTTCATATTGTGTAGGGGTCTTTGTTTTACCCAAATATGGACATGCTAAATC
>JBBPCX010114986.1:1228-20767 GCA_037974365.1 Hydrocynus forskahlii
AGTGAGGAGTTATTGGGGTAGTAAGTTATAGGAGTGAGGAGTTATTGGGGTAGTAAGTTATAGGAGTGAGGAGTTATTGGGGTAGTAAGTTATAGGAGTGAGGAGTTATAAAAGTTATAGGAATGAGGAGTTATTTGGGTAATAAGTTATAGGAGTAATAAGTTATAGGAGTAGTAAGTTAGTAGTAATCCGTTACAGGAATGAAGAGTTGACACTGTTTCAGTTGTACTGTGTATATGGCTGAAATTACAACAGATCTAATTGACCTGAAAGGAGTGAAGAGTTATCGGAGTGAGGAGCTTCAAAAATGTAATTAAAAATAATGAAGCAGTACTTAATGAAGCAGTATATGTATTGTTTTGTTGTTTTTTATTATGGTTTTAATGAAACATAGAGAAATCTTGCACAGAAACATTACACTACCAAATAAATAAATACTGTTATAATAAATATGTAATAAATAAGTTAAATAAATACATTAATAAAAACGAAAAAGCAAATTTTCACTATATTTCACCCCTTTCTGTAGTCACAATTATCAGTCTCTCCATTAGCCAGTTCTAGTTTGCTGTAGTTCAGCAGAGGCGTTTATAGCTCGTTCATGACTTTACATGGATTCTACTTGTTTTAATATAAAACAAACAAACAGGTTCCACATCTCAAGTCCTGCAGTTCCACCTGTACCCTGTTTTCCTGTACATCAGACATTATTATAATGTCTTGGGGCAGAAAAATTACTGCTGTTCTAAAATAAGCATAAACTGTCAAAAGGTCACTAAGCACCTCAATCCTTTCCAACATAAGGAACTAACATCTCCAATAGGAGAGGTCAGGGATGGTCCTATTGGACTATTTTTCAGGCTTAAATCATCCAGATTATTGGTAAGACCTAAAGGACAACAGCACTGGAGATGGGAAACTGTATAGTAGATCTTGACTGGAAAGCTCAGTCTACTAGAAAACCATTATAAAACATCACTTGTGTTGGATCTTCGCTCTCCAGGCCGATTTGGTATGACCTCACAAGGAGAACACGCCGAAAAACGTTTTCCCGTCATCGGTCTCCACGTATTGCAGCTTGTCCTTGACCATTTCGGTGCGGAGCTTGTCTCCGGCCTGCAGGTCGAAGACGGCCCCCACGTAAATGGCACTGTACCACGTATACTCGTTGTCCTCCTCAGACTCCAGAGGGGTTTTCCCACAGGCGGTCCGCACGGCGCTCAGCAGAGGCTTGGAGCTGGCGTAGGAATCCGAATAGCGCCTCAAAGCGTGGCTCAGGTGCTGCTCCTCGTCACTCGTGCAGATGACCCTGAAGGACGCCTGGCTGTAGACGAAGTACAGGCCGTTATGTGGGATGTGGATCTCATTGTCCTTCAGCTTCAGGCCTCCATGGCTGAACGCCTGGCCCACATCTTCCTTCCATTCCACAGAGTCGGAAATCGTATCGTTACGGTGACCTGTGAAGAGCAGGAGTGTGATGTGATAAATGGTAAGCAAGTGACAGAATGAGCTCTTCCCTATTTGCAAAAGTTCTGTCCTGATGTTCTCTCATTCTTAGTCCTTCCTATGTAAGGATGTAGCAATACATCAGCAACGCCTCAGTACATAAAGGGAAACTACAGATGTTTTTAATGGCTGCTTTTTACACTGAAATTTGCCAGATTTGGAGGATGGTGTCCTCACAATTTGAGCTAAACGTCATCAGTGTTCACCTTCGAATTGAGTTTGCTGTTATTTGGGTAAGACTTGTCACACAACACCTATTTAAGCCTTTCATTCCAACTGACAAACTCAACACTTAAACACTGAATACACTTCTAATGCCTTCTTCCAACCAAGGTCAATTTAACTGAAGCTGTTGTTATGAGTTTATAAATGCTAATGTAGTCATAAAAGCCTTATGTAGGTCTCATTGCATTTTTCTTATATTTATATTTATCCTTGCTTCTGTTCATGACGAGCATGATATTTGGATGATGGGACCTTACCTAATAAGTGAATGGCAGCTTTAGCACTGGTGGACACCTGCCTCAGTGTGTGCCTGATATCTGGAGGGACAAAGCAAATGAGATTGTTGTTAGACTCTTGAAAGAGGAAGAGTGAATACCAATGGTCTGATGAACAGAAACAAGGCAGGAACTGAACTTACCATCAGTTTCGTCTGGTTTGTTGTGTATCTATTGAGGGAACAAGAGAAGGGAAGCATGTTATTGCCAAATGTTAAGATTGCACGATGGTGTCTGTAGCTCTAGTGCATATTAATGTTACAAGAGTAGTATATGGACCAGTTTTACTAAGTCAACACAATGCAGTTTTTGACCTAACAGCCACTGTGGGGGTTGTAGGGCTCGGTGAACTGGTCTGGGACTCACCTTGTTGAATGTAAGGAAGACAGCAGCGGCGGCACACACAGCCACAGCCAGAAGAGTCATACACATCTTCCACCTGCCCGACCACGCCGAAGAAGCCTTCTCCGTGCTGACCACCACCTGGGACGCGCCCACGTCCAGAACCACCTGCTTCTCGCTGCTCATTATGAAGGAGGTTAGTAACTAGTCCTTGTGAGAAAAGTACTCCAAGAGTCTTGACTGTAGCTTGCAGAAGTTGCTGTAGACAAACTTTCTAATCTCCTCGCAGACCGTAGCCTGGCTTATCAGAGGTGTGTGTGTGTGTGTGCGTGTGTGTTGGCTGTTGGTGGTTTCTGCTTCACTGGCTGTAGGCAGGCGCTTTTAAAGCTCATCGTAGTCGGCAGAGCAGGGGAAACTCCGCTGATGTCACCGCAGAAGACACAAGGGGATAAGGAAGAAACCGTGAAGTTTTTTCATTTGTGAAAGCCCAGCACTCAACCTGCCCACGCATAGTTGCACACACACACACCCACACACACACACACTATTGGAATAACCATTTATAGAATCATATGGACTCATCTGAGGTGGCCACCACAACAGAGAAAATCCACGTGTATTGCGCTGGGTAATTTTTTTTTTTTGCACTGAGATTTCTTTTACAAGTTAGGAACCCGCCACACTTTTTCAAAACAAACTTCTGAACAAACTTCAAGTCTTTTCAACCTAAGTAACCTCCTGCTTCTGAAACTTCATTTGAGTAAAATATCATACATAAGCTTATATCAGTTTGAAATAAACTTGTCTAAAACTGTAGTAGTAGTTAAGGATTATTTACAGTGCAGCAAATAAGTGCATAGAACAAAAGTCCAGTTTTGAAATTTGAAAATGTAATTACAGTTCTAACATGCCCAAATGTCTTCACTGTATATGATACTAGTATAATGTGAAAGAGACCAAGTGTTCACTTTTGTTTCTGTTATTTAACGTTACTTAATTACTTATTTATCAGTACATAACTTATAGTGCGTTTATCCACTTCACATTTACACCAACATACCATCTTTTAACTTTATATAGGCTAAATATAAGAATGTGAAAGTATGTATATTTTTACTGAATCCTTAGATATATGTATAAGATAAGATAAACCTTTATTAGTCCCACAAGTGGGAAATTTGCAAGGATGTATGGAGGCTCTTTAAACTTCACACTGGCGTGTTTACAAAAATGGCTCTTTAAGGAACCTTTCAATGAAAGATTGTTTAGGGGACCAAATCTGTATCTTCAGTCTTGCACAATAACGTTTTTGCCAGTGTAGAAAAATCCTTGAATATGTAAATTCTGAACCTTGAGACTTTTTCTTTGGAAAAATTTTACTTTTTTATATTCGCAGTGAACTTCCAAAGAAACTTCCTTCAGTAATAGAAGGTCAGACCTAAAAATCACTGTGTGATGTGAACTATGGGCTTTCCTTACCTTCACAGAGACCAAGGTTTCGTATCTTATTCTTTGGTTCTCCAGTATCGCTCTTCCTTCCCTGTTTCTCTTTCGTTCTCCACTTTCCTTCCCTCTTTTCCCTTTTTTGATTCTGCCTATTTCAGTCTTCTCTTGTATGCTCGTCCTGTGATGTGCAGTATATGTATAGACTGGTTTGAGATTGGTGGACGGGATCCCCATTGAAATAATGAGCAACTTCTTTCTGCCTCTGATTTCGGTGCTCATGTCACTGTGATGTTTTATTTTCATGTGTTTATTTCAGATATCAGTGTCTTTTCTTTCGACGCTGTACACTCATGAACAGAAAGCCTGGGGCTACACTCAGTTTCTGCCTGTTTTACACCCAGTTTCTTTTATTAGACTAAAATAATGCCCGAATGCTAAAGGAGCTGGTATCCGCCAGCATGTTGCAATCAAGCATTCTGCAATTTTTCTCAGGCTTAAAATAGCTCACTGGTGGCACTTTTTTTTTTGGCTTCTGTCTCATAGCATTATTGACACAAGCAACAAGATGACTGTGAAAAAGGAAATAGGATAGAAATCAAGCCAAAATCGAGCACAGCAGAACTGAAACAAGGGAAACTCTCAGAACATTTGGTGGACTGAAAACTGCAAAGCGAGGCTGTATCGCGGCGTACAAAGTCGTATTCGTTTTCAAGGCTTGGTAGAGTTGCCTGACCAGGGCAGGGAGGGTGTCAAAACTCCCTGAGCTGGATTTTTCAATATCATTGCTATATTGATAAAAGATACTCTAGTAAAATCTGTCTGGTGAACCTCATAGTTTGGACCCATCCTGGAAAAAATAAACAATGCACTGCTGTTCCAAAATGTCAAGTGTAATTCAATGGTTTTCAATATTTTACAATCTATAGTAACATGTTACACTCCCAAACCAAATGCCTTAATTTTACCCCTTTCCATACAGGAAATTAAAGGAAATTAAGGGAAAGTGCACAGATTAAGGTTGATTAAGTGGTGAATTTCCCATTTACTTTTTCAAATTTGCCCCTTAAATAATAGATCTTCCTGAATTAACGTCTTAAATTTAAGATCAAGGGGTTTCACACTCATGCTTTAAATCTAATTTTAAGGTAAACTGAAAGGGGGCCACTTAATCTGTAAATTCAAATAAAAAGGTGTATTTTCAGTGATAAATTAAAGTAGGGTTAAGCACATTTCAAGTACATTGTGTTTCATAGTGTGATTTAGCCACAAAGGCTCAAACTACATGTCAGGACTGTCTTTAGTGCACGGACATTCACTTTGTGTTGATCTTGAAAAAAGAAAAGTATCACTCAATTTTTCAACGTCATCAAATTTCTTCTGGTTTGCGTATCATTTGATAAAACCTCATTTGTCAACAGGATAATGGTCCCAAACTTCTTTAAAACTGTAACAAAATTATAGCCAGTCCAGAGAAAAGCAAAATGTTTTGGGAATTATGGTTCCCAAATTCCCAAAACATTTGGGACCTTTTTAGTGCTGAATCATTTTTTAAAAGGTTCTTTAAAGAACCACCCACAACAGGTTTTCCCAGTTTAACCAGCATTCCAGTGTTTCTTTAGGTTGTCATGGTTCTATACATAAAATATTTGCCTTTTCTAAAGAACCTTTTAAAGCAGCAAAGTTTAGGCACAAAATGTTAAATGGGCAGAATGGCACTCCCTCCTTCCCATCACTCCCTGATTTTATTATATATATATAAAACACTCTAAATTATATACATATGTATGTATGCAGCACTGTGCAGAACTCTTAGAAACCTGAGAAAATTATATTTCAAAGCTTTTAGCTGGGCAGTGTTTTTTAAAGCTAATATTAAAATATATACAAATAATATTAATAGAGTAAATAGTGATTTTGTGTGTGTTAATCGTTTCCAGATCTCTCCTCATGGAAGCCCAGCATTACACTGTAGTTCTCATCAAATACCTCAAATCCCAGGTTCAGCTGAACCAGTCCTTCATTAGATTAAACCAGGAGGGGCTGATGGAGTTTCATGATTCCATGCAAACCTCAACAGCTCATAAAACTTCAAGTACTTTTTGGATATTATGTACTGCTTTCTTGTTTGTTTGCATTTATTCTAATGTTAACTTGTGTATTTAGTGGCAGAAAGTCCCTCACTAATCAGTTTGGGCACAGAAGACTTTTGCACAGGACTGTATCTGTTCAAGTAAAGATTAAAAGTTGTAATTGTGAATGTTATGATTACTGCGATGTATTTTTAAAACCTGATAACTTTTCCATTCTTATTGGATAAACACACACACACACACAAACACACACATGCACACACAAACACACACACACACACACACACACACACACAACAATGGGTGGTTAACTCCGACCGTGCTGTTTTTGTACCAACACTACACTGTTTTTGTACCAACACTACACTGTTGGTACATAAAAAGTACAGGAGGAAATTAACACATGGTTTAATTTGAGCTCTTCAGACAATCCTGGCTGAATCTTACACGTCACACTTCAAAAACACATGTGATGCAACACTCATGACATCACCACTCTGTTGCTGCAACCTTTTCTGATGATGTCACCTTCTCTGATTTGGCAAATTTAGTTGTTAGTTTCTAACCCTTGAAGAAAAATCAGGTTTACCCAATATCTCCTATTGCCACAGATGTAATGGTTGTGTTTCATGTGTTAAATTGACTTTGTTAGTTTTCTGCTGGACTTTCTTTCAGTTTAAAGCTAACAGTGCATTTCCACAGGCACAAGGGAACCGTGCTGTACCACAAACAAACCTGTAGTGGTTGTCATCTTCCCAGTGGTCTGTTTGTAGCTCCGTTGTTGTTTTTATGTGTGGAGGGTAAAAAAAAAACATACAATAGCAGGGTTGCAAGTCCGTCTGTAGTCATGACAACATTTTAACCAATCAGAAAGGATGCAGTGAGTTAATCTACGGCCTGTTTTAGATGCTGCCGCCGAGCAGCTTGAGTTCGGCTCGCTTTATTTGTAATGGAAACTATTTGTTTGGGCCGAGGATAAATTTCAGTGGGAGTTTTCGAACTCTGGGAGAAACGTGAAGGTGCACCAGTGTAACGATTACAGAACAGGACCAAAATGCAGAATAAAAATGGAAAGTTTTAATGAAGCACCAAGTCCGCAAAACCAGAATGCCAAAATCCAAAAACGTAGCAAAGTCCAAAACCAGAAAAGCAGTACATAGGCGACTAAAGTTCAGTCCAGAAGGCAAAAGATTAATCCAGAGTCCAGAAATGGGTCAAAGGAACACAAGGGAAGAAATGGTCCAGAATACAAAGGAGAACGCTCAGTAACTAGGTAGGCTAGTATACTTCGCACTGGTGGATAGTCCTGCAGGCCTATATATAGTCCCAGGACGTCTAGTATTCAGGTGAACAAGATCTCCGCCCTAGGGGCCTGGAGCTGTGATCTGCAGAGGGCTGTCTGGGAGCCACTGGCTGGGCCATCCCTCCTAATTCTGTCCCAGTCCTTACAACCAGGACATCACTAACAAGTTACCTGTGATAGGTTTTTGTCACACATCGAAATAATACCGGAAAAAAGAGCTGCTCAAACAAGACTATAAATAATAAAAGACCACAGTAACAAAAAGCTCTGAACAGAAAGTCTTTCTGCTGGTACAAATCCATGGACGCGTCAACTACACCGTTACCAAGTGAGACTTTGTTTTGGCGTTTCCCTTCACAACACACTGAAATTAATGTGCTTCCACTCCTCAGTCTTATAACTAAATAAGTCATTTAGCGTTTATTCCCCTGAGTCACCAAGAAACAGACCTCCAGAATGATGTGTCACCCTCAAGTCGGTGCCATGCCCTAATAAGGAGTTCTCCTTGAGTGTGGTAGACAAAACCGCCTCAGATTTCAGGGCTCTGAACTGAAACTGCTCAAAGAACTGCCACAGGGTGAAGTTTGTGTTTTTACTGTAAGTTTTATTTATACATTTTCATAATCTGCAGCAGCCATTGTTCAATTTAACTCTGTATTTTTATCCCTGTTGACCTCTTTGGGACATGTTGTCAAAACGCAAGCAGCTTGGGGTCACCAGAGTGAAAGTGAGCCCAACAATTCCAGTCCAGCCCAGCTCGAGTCCAGCCCAGCTCGAGTCCAGCCCAACTCTAGCCCAGCCCAACTCCAGTCCAGCCCAACTCCAGCCCAGCCCAACTCCAGTCCAGCCCAACTCCAGTCCAGCCCAACTCCAGTCCAGCGCAACTCCAGTCCAGCCCAACTCCAGTCCAGCCCAACTCCACTCCAGCCCAACTCCAGTCCAGCGCAACTCCAGTCCAGCCCAACTCCAGTCCAGCCCAACTCCAGCCCAGCCCAATTCCAGTCCAGCCCAGCTCCAGTCCAGGAGGTGACGTAAAAATGCCGTAATGGTTCCGATGCCTGTCGGATGTCTGTCTGTAATATTTTCCAAAAAAATCAAATGGAAAAAAGCCACATGACGGTGCAATGGGGAAGCTCCGTGCTGAACTGACATCATCAGACTGGCAAACTCATCAACATACCCCACGCAAACCAGTTAGCGATTGAAACCGGTTAGCGATTAATTTTTTTTCCAGTTTTGAGTTGTTATAGATGAAGCTATTTCGGTGCTTAGCAGTGCTTGTATCCTAATCCTAATCAACCTCATAATCAGAAGATTCCAGTGACTTGGGGGATGTTCTGGGGTGCACACAGAACAAAATGTAGCAAGGTTGATACATTTTTGTTCACCGCAGGCATTCCTGAGGTGAAACATTCATTTTTTTAGACTCAGAGATCTTAGTATAGTCACGATGTGACTTCAGTGGTCTGTAAACTGTAGCGTGTGGCTGCGCAAGGAAGCTTAAGGGGGTCAAGAAAGCAAGAAAGGAGAGAAATGGAATTGAGAGTGTGACGTACTCTCTGGATGATGAAGGCTGAGATGACACCAGTGTTTCCACATCATTTCAAAGTAGAGAACTTCACTGTTCGCAAACTAATTTGCATTTTTGCGCATTTCCATATAATGCAGGAGAGAATTACATGGCAGGCCCCCAACTGGACTGTATTTATTTAACACTTATAACAGCCGACACTGATAACATCAGAAAAGTTTATTTCTTCTTAACCACTTTTTTTTCTGAGAAGTTGTCCAAATATATCAAGTGATGCAGTCTGGCTGACCACACTTCACACTGCGTGAGCGTCCTGTGGGCGGAAAGGGAGGCGACGGCGTTAAAGAGACGTTCATTTCAGTAGAAAAGTAGACCTGAAAGTGGGACATTTTAAAGTGGTACAGTGAACCTGCTCTCTTCTCTCCAAGAGTAGGCGGAGAGTTGTAGTGTACAATTGGGGGGTGGACAAGGGAGATCCCCAAAACTGTCAACTCAAATTACCTTTGTTTAAGTCTTACCTCGGTGGAGAAAAACACCAACACCACCCCACTACAGGTGGGGATTCTGAGAGATTCTTAAAAAAATGTTGAACAAATTCATCTCCAGTTTAACATAGAGGATTAATTAATGTTTTTATTTCAACAGCAACGAACATTTCTGCCAAAAAACCAAACAATGCTGCCCTGTTTCCCAGCCCAGATGAAATACATTTTAATTGTTAATAGGATTGAAAGGAGGTGAAAAAATAGATTCAAATCTCCCATTCAGTTTAAAAAAATTAAGTTTAAAGATACTATGATATCAATACTGCAAACCATGAAATCACTTTGTTGTTGATTTTATCTAGTTCTCCTTGTTACTGATGTGTGTAACTGAGTGAAACTGTGTTGTGTTGTTTTAATGAAATATAGTGAGTCACCTTTATACTGTTAAGGTATTTTTTAAACTCTTTCTAACTGGCATCATCTATTGTTTTTTTGTTTTATTTATTACCTTCTTCAAATCTCCCCTACCTAGCTTCCTTTATATATATTTATATATTATATTCCACATACATTAATATATTCCACATAAGTTAATAAACCATACCTATATAATTTAAGTACCCATATATAGGTACATCTGTGTGTGTGTGTGTGTTTGTGTATGTGTGTGTATGAAGAAATGTACACACATGGGTTTTTGCACACCCCAAAAATAAAATAAGCATGTTATGTACTTAGTTGCACCCACTAGAGTTAAATGAGCAGTAGGGTAAAGAGCGAACCAATGAAATACTGATAGATTAGTTATGATACTCAGCCCTGAGGGATTTTATGGCATTTGTGCTAAATCTAAATTAAATATAAGTTTCCCGTCTTTTTTTCTTATTTCTCTGAACTATTTCACGTGAACTGAAAGTCCATTTTGCCTGGAAATTAATGAGACTGTGGTCTCTGACAAGATCACAGGTAAACGAGTTCCATGTGGAGGTTATATTCTAGTTCTAACTTCTAACGAAGCTCCTGAAACCAAAGGCGCTGGTGAGGAGCCTGAGAGTCTCACCTTTACCTCTAACACGGTTATGTAACACAAAGGTGTAAACTCTCACTTTCCTTTTTCACTTTGTCCTTCTGCGCCTTTCAGTTCCAGAGAACAACGTGTTTGTGATAAATTATGCTGAACGCTGCTCGTTTCATAGTCCGCTGGTTCAGGAGTGCATTGCTGAAGATCCACCTTGACCAAAATTTTCTTGAAGAGGGTAGGAACTACTTCCATTTGTTCAGTTTCACATATTCAACTTCTCTCAGTCCTATTACATAGTCTTTAACTATGTAATTAGTGGTGGTAGTAGTCTAGTGGGTAAACACTTGGCTGTGAACCCAACGACCACAAAGTTGCAGGTTCAACCCACCCCCACTTTCAAACATGGTTTCCTTGAGCAACACATTTAACCCTCAGTGCCTCCAGGGGACTGTCCCTGTGACTAATGGATTTAAGACTGTCCCTGTGACTAATGACTGTAAGGCGCTCTGGATAAGAATGTCTGACAAATGCTACTTGATTTCATTTCAAACGTTGAAGTTGAAGTGTCTGTGTCGCTCGCCCCTTTCACTTAGGAGCTTTACCATTTTAGACCAGAGGGATCTGGAAAAGTAAAGAGGAACAGCTATATAATCCTTCACTTTATCTCCTATGCTGGACTGAGGCCTTGGACAGACAGGCAGCTCAGATTGAGTCTGATCTGAATCAGATAGAGTTTGTGCAGTCTGAGGAGCAAAACTACACATTAAATCTCTTTACATTTGTCAGTGCATACAAATCTGATTTATGGTCACCGGACATGCTGTTCACTTTTTGTTAGTTTTTGCTTGTTTGTTTTTTTGCCATTAGAGGCAGTGAATCTTGACATCCCACCACAAAAAATAATGAAATTAACTGCAGTTGTACTGTTTTAGACATCCACGATTATCTTGCAATTTCAATAATGCAGTTTCCAAAGATCTACATTTTGCTGCAATTAAATGGACTGAATGCAGATGTTTTAGCTTTCGCAGAAACTGCATGAAATACTGCAGTATTTTGTTTGTAAGGGTCAAACTGTGCATCAGAGAAACTCACATAACACATAACGCAGCATAAGCATGGAGAGTTGAGGCTTTAGGCAGACATGTTGGGAACTTATTTTTACTATAGATTTACTGTGACTGTCAGTAAAGCTTTAAACCTCTGTGTCTGAATATTAATGGTAGATTCTATTCATCTGTAAAAGCACAATACTGTTTTGAAATATTCTAACTATTTTTAAAATGTTAAGACGGAAATTAAGTCACTCAGTGTGGGTTTGGTGTGAAATGCTCCATTCTCGAGAACCTCAGGGCTGTGCACAGTGGTGGTGAATGGAACCAGGCGTCTGCCTTTAAAAGCTCCCTGACATCAAGTTATTACATGAAATGGATATTAATGCTCTGTCTGATGCCTGAGTCATTTTTTTTCCATAGTACCGAGAAGGTTTTGGCCTTATAGTAAACCCATTCATGGTGGAGGGCCACATGCAGGGCATGATGAGGCAAAATAGTGCCTAAAGAATTTTTTTTTTAAGGTTTACCAATATTTTCCCATCATCAACATTATATATAAACACTCAGAAGATAAGGGCAGGTTCTCAGGTGGTTCTGGATATACAGTACCATAACAGCCCAGCTTTTGCCGGGGGTTATGTTCCAAGAACACCAGCGTATAGTGAAAAACCGTGTTGTTGTGATGTGGTTAAAGAATGCCTAAAATGCCTATTTTTATTGTGTAAACCCTAAATATGCCCCCAAATATGCTCTCAAAACACTTTAATTTCATTTTTACTCAGCTTAATACATTACCCTTAAAGAAAATGTAAAGGTAAACCTGTATCCGTACTGTACAGTTTACACTGAACTCCCGCAGTGCTAGAATGTAAATACCGATGTTACCCCTGTATAGACTGGACTGTAATTCATACACGGGCGTTTTCTTTGGTATAAGCAGGTAAATACAGTAATAAATGAATTTAATTTACAGTAATAAAAATACAGGGCTTTCAGAAGAACAAAACGAAAAACACGGTGGAAATTCTGGACTGCAGCGTCACAGGGCAGCAGCAAATCAGCAGCAAGGAGAAATAAATAACGTTCTCGGATTGGCTACTTTCAAACCTCCCACCTCTGAGTACAGCTGATTGTGATGTCTGGGCCTCGTGCGCAACTCCCCCTCGTCCTCGTGCTGGTTGCGTTGTAGGCATCATGACCCACCAATGTAACTAAGACAGTCGGTTAGCACTCTGTGAAGTGGCCGTTTTTCTCACATACACACCACAGCACACAGTGTGAACAGTGTGAAATTCTTCTCTGTATGTAACCCATTCACCAAGTGAAGCAGCGGGCAGCCAGGAACACAGCGCCCGGAGAATAGTGTGTGGGGACAGTACCTTTTTTTTATTTTATTTTATTTTTTTCCAGCAGTACCTTGTGGGGACAGTACCTTACTCAAGGATACCTCAGTGGTGCCACTTACGGTCCTGGGATTCGAACCATGACCTTCCGATTAGAGGGGCAACTCCCTAACCACCAGGTCACCAGCTCCCCAAAGACTGAATAACTGGATAAGAGAATATTTGCACCATCACTGGATTTTTTTGTTTTCTGTCAGTTGTGAAGTGTATTTCACCATTGCTGGTCTTTTTTAAGCTTCAAAACATTATTTATCCCCATAATTGATGTCACTGTGCGCTCTGATTTCTGCAATGAGGCACACTGTTGGCTCGTATTATGAGATACTTTGATGAACTACTTTAGATGGAACACTGGTTTAGAAGTGTAACACTTTACATCATGGCATTTGCATCATCATTTCTATACATTAAACATTGTGTAAGATCAATAAACTTTGAATATAACCAAGTCCTATTCATAATGACTAGAAGAAGTGAAATTAGGTATGTGCCCTCATTGGAAAGGGGGAAAAAGCAGAAATTTAAAGGTGATACAGGAACCAGATCAGACTACAGTCCTACGTCAGACCTGTGAGTGCTCGGGATTTTGCACCATGATCATGCTGAAATGGGTGCTACAGAGTCAGCGGTGTCATGTGACCTGTGACTTCCTCTCTGTGGTATTTTTCATCATGGGATGCATGACTGACCGCTCTCCATGACAGCAAATGTGGTGCAATGTGTGTATTATGGATGGTGAACATTGAGGTCGAGGTGAGAGATGGAGCGAACAGAGGGGAATTCAAACATCCAGCCACTCTAATGGTAAAGCTGACGTCCTCTGGTGCTGCAAGGGCAGAATTCACCATAAAACACATATTATTATTATTATTAGTAGTAGTAGTAGTAGTAGTAGGATTGGCAGTATATTTTTACACAGGTCAACAAAAAAAATTGTAATCATCAGAAACCATTTTTTTTTCTTTTTTTTTCTTTTTTTTTCAGTCACATCAACTTTTTGAATTATAAAATTTTAGTTTGCACTAGACTTACATGCAGTTTTTATTAAACCACAGGCCCCATTCAAGTAACTGTTTCAATATTTTCAGTGCAAAGCCAGACAGGCGCAAACTGTGGCGTAGATATAATGACCAGTGTCAGTCAGCTACCACTGTTTCTTCAAAAACACTTAGTATATGATTATTATATGCTAATTATACCACTATCATGCAACATATAACTAGCTTCATCACAAAAACTGTACGAGCGGGAAAAACTAAACACAGATTTGAAATCAGCATGAAAAACACTACAAAACCCACATAAACTTATCTCTGATGATTTTGACCTGTTGACCTGTGTTATTAAAGCTTGAAAACTGGTAAACGGAATTCACCTCTGCAGACAACAGAATCCACTGATACAAAGAGTACGTCCCCCTAAAACCTGTCATTAGTTACCTATTCTGACATCATTCACTTTCCCATACATTTATTTTCACTAATTAGCTAATCTAATTGAGAATCTTCACTGAAGCTCATCCTAGTCCACAAGCACACTTATTCTGGTGTTCAGGAAACTCGGCTTCACAAGTTTGTGTTGTTCACAGTTCACTGCACAGTGAGTGAATAAATACAGTACAATGTTAAAGTCTTGAGTCCCCTTTCATTTATTTATATTTTGCTTTGAATCACCTTGTTGATGCAAAAATACGATTTTGAAAAGACTTTGAAAGTCCTTCAGGAAGCCTGGAGAACTGTTCCTCACGACAACAAAAACACAAGAAAGTCTGGATCTTCGGAAGCAAAATGAAGAAATGACTGGAGGCTCAAGACTTTTGTACAATACTGTATTAACAATGTCTCCTATAAGTTATTTCAATGTGCATGATAGCATTAATGCTCTGAATCACAGTCACAGTGTGTTATTTTCAGAACACAAAGGGTATCAGAGCTTTCCTTGATTTGGGGTAATCCTCAAATTTCGACAAATACCACCTGTAGAAACAAACACATTAAAATGAATACAATTATTAATCATTAAATCAATTTATAATCAGAAAATGATCAAATCATATGCAGTCATATGCAAATGTTTTTTGATCAATTCTTGGTGACTTTACAAGTGTAAATAAACAGAGTGTCTTCTACAGCAGAGGTCCCCAACCCCAGGGCCGCGGACCGGCATCGGTCCAAGAGTCATTTGGTACCGGGCCGCACAGAAAGAGTCTGATTATCAGATAGAGTCTGAAAGATCTTTTATTAAAAAAACAAAAAACAAAAAACATGCTAATCTCGGTCACATGATAAGGTACATCGCACAGCCTAGCAAGAATGAGTATAAACCAAACGCACTTTATTTTTAGTTGTTCTATACCGGTCCATGAAAAACTTGTTTTACATTAAACTGGTCCGTGGCGTAAAAAATGTTGGGGACTGCTGCATGTTTTGCATGTTTTAGTGCACATTTACTGTTTATTTAATGAATTCTACATGTTGAGAAAAATCAAGTAAAGCCTGTGCAAAAATTAAGGCACATTTTAAAATGTTTTTCATTTTGTTTGATTTATTCAACATGGCATTTCAGTAACTGTTACGTTTTTGTCTGTTGTGTACTGTATTGAATTTTATGGTTTAATGTCTGCTTCTTCTTACGCTTTGTGTTTTCTTGTGTAATCGCTTTTTTATTGTTGCTGCATATTTCCTCTTGTTTATTCCAGTAAAATAAATGTCAAGGCATGTATAATATATATGCAGATATATGCATAGTTCATTATAACTATATATAGATTAACTTTTTTTCCAATATGTTAAATATGTTTAGCATGTCTTACCATGTGCAATATCATATAACATTTTTCTAAATAGGTGCTGAATTACTTCATTATGTGCAAGAGTCTTCATGTGCAATATCACTACTTAAGTGCAATAACGTACTCCAAACTACCACTTGTGTCGGTAGTTTTCACTCAACTGTTGTTACTTGTCTGTAGTATTAATAAGCATATTTTCATATTTTGCTTTCTTTTTTTTCTACAGGTATTTTATTTAAACTTTACATTTTATATTAGTCTTGTCCCTGTGTCTCTGTGTGTCTTTGCAGTCATTACATAAGCAATTTCCTCCGAGAAGTTTTCTGATTCTGACTGTGATTCAATAGAAGCTGTGCACTAAACGCTGCATAAAAGATGCATATTTAGGTGAGTTCTCTGTAGAAGACGTGCTAACCTAATCTCACCAGATTTCAGCAAAACCTGCTTGAATGTGGGTGTTCAAACTTTTGCACATGACGGCATCTCAAAGTGTGTTACACTAGACTAATTTAAGGCCTTACTTGTGGTGAGCTACGGCTCTGCTGGAGAGAACGATGCAGGTGAAGACAGCGAAGGCTGCACTGTGGACAGAGTGACCAGCCAGAGCAAATCCGGCCCATTCCACAATCTCACCGAGGAAATTTGCACCGGAGACGTACTCAAACACCCCACCTAAAAAAGGACAAGTTGCACTGGTTTCAGTTTTTCAGTTTTATCTCTTTTTGATTGTTTTTGTCCATTTTTTCCATATAATTTAAAAACTACGCACCTAAACTTCTTGAGGAGGGGACCATCAGAAACTGCCCAGAAATTGGTTAGATTAGCTTACACAGCTACATAGCAAGACATTTTATCTCTGCTGTTACTGTTTAGATTATATAAAGTTTTATTCTGACAGTGAAGCCGAATGTACTGACCTACAGTAGTCCCTTAAAAGTAAAGGCACCTCATAGAAGAACCATTATATGCTTTCTTAAAGCATCTCACAATGAGAGTGAAGAACCTTGAAAGAAATTTAAAGAACCCCAGATAATGTTCTTAAAAGAACCCTTAAATGGTCGAAAAAGGAACTTTACATTATCTGAAAGTTCTTCAAACCTTCAAAAGTTCTTCATACACAAATGGTTATTAAACCGTTTGTGTGACTATTGAACTCTAGTGTAGGCTAGCAATGTTAATAACCTTTTACTCCCATACACAACTCTATATTACACGAAACGAACATGCAGTGAGTAGACAGCT
The DNA here is from genome assembly GCA_037974365.1 of Hydrocynus forskahlii. Classification (NCBI taxonomy): domain Eukaryota; kingdom Metazoa; phylum Chordata; class Actinopteri; order Characiformes; family Alestidae; genus Hydrocynus; species Hydrocynus forskahlii. The sequence continues at coordinate 17,944 of JBBPCX010114986.1, forward strand.
CTGTCAACAGCCTGAGGAAAGTCTTTCTGTTGGACTGTAAAATGACTCAGACAGGACGGACATACAAAAACCATTTAAAGAACAAAGTCAAACCTACACGTTCAACCAACTCACATTTAAAACAGACACACAGATACACACACACATAGAATATAATGTAGAGGAGGAGAGAGAGAGCGAGAGAGAGAGAGAGAGAGAGAGAGAGAGAGAGAGATGGAGGGAGAAAGAGAGAGAGATGGAGGGAGAGAGAGAAAGAAAGAGATGGATGGAAAGAGAAAATGAGAGAGGAGGGACAGAGAAAAAGAGAGAGATAGAGGGAGAGAGAGATATAGAGAAAGAGAGAGAGAGAGAGAGATAGAGAAAGAGAGAGAGAGAGAGAGAGAGAAAGAGAGAGAGAGACAAAAGGAGAGAGTCAAAAATGAGAAGAAAGAGAGAAGAAAGGGAGGGGAAAGAGGAGAGAGAAGAGAAAGAAAAATGGGGGAGAGAGAGACAGAGAGAAATGGAGCGGGAGAGACAGATGGAGGGAGAGAGAGATGGAGGAAGAGAGAGAGAGAGAGAGAGAAAAAGATTAAGGGGGAGACAGAGAGATGGAGGGAGAGAGAGAGAGAGCGAGATGGAAGGGGAGAGAGAGAAAGAAAGAGGGAGACAGGGTGGGCAGATTGTGGTCATGGGAGATTAGGGTTTGATGACAGTATTTGTTCTGACAGGTTGGAGGCGATGAGTCAGAAGCCAGTTTTTATTTTGCCTTTTCTGTCCATCAGATTCAGCAGTCTCTCATAAACAGAGGAAAGCACCTGAAACCTGTACTCACTGCTGTAGAGCGCAGCACGGGATTAAACATCTTCAAGTAAAATAATGATCGGTCTGTGAAACTTTATTTATTCATTTATTTCACATAATTTGACAAAACCATGTGCAATTTTCACTGTCTCAAAATTTCATGACCAATAGAAATGGCCTAAACTTACTCAGAAAAAAAAAATCTCTGTGTGTCAAACATTGGAAAGAGAAATTTTCTCTTATAAATTTACGATTTTGGCGATTTTGTTCCAACAGAAATTATTAGCTTCTTTTCCCCATCATTTGTGAAATTGTACAAAAATGGGACAGATACTTTTCCAGAATCACTTCAGAGACCCATATTTTATTCGTACCATAAAAATAACTTTGTTCATCAAAAGTATTTTGAGTTGGGTGTGCGAGTTCACACGTATTTTACTATTTTATATGTATTAATCTCTTGATGCCTGGAGTATAACAAAGGAGCTACAGTACACCCTAAACGTGATGGGGTCAGTTTAGGCACAGTGGTACAACTAAGCTCCCAAAGGAAACGTTTGTTCTGTATTGATATAATAAAGACTGAATGAAGGTGTGTACGGCAGCCAAACCCACTGGAGTCGCGACAATATGGCACAAAAAAAATCATCCTTTTGTTAAATCTTCTCTCAAAGCGACAGACATTGAAATATCTGACTCTACAGCAGCTGATTTGTGTTAAACTGCTTATGTCAGTATGAATAAGCCAGTCATTCACTATTGTATCGGTATGGCACTAAAAGACAAACTGCGAGTGTAAAACTCTCCTGGCAAGCAATTTTCAGTCGTCAACACCAGAGGGAAGTTGACAGATGCTGTCTGGAGTTAAATCCATCATTCTGTTCCAAGAGGTAATGGGTTACACACACACACACATATTGGAATGGTACTGAATATAAATGATCATATGCAATATAACAATGGATTTGACAGTCAGTATTATTGATGTTGTTGAATGAAAACCGCTTGCTTATAGAATTAAATTCTTTCAAATTCTCTTTGGGAGCAGCTGGTGGTCTGATGGTTAGGGGGTTGCCTCTGTGATCGGAAGGTGTTGGGTTCGAATCCCTGGACTGTTAGTGGCCCCACTGAGGTACCCTTGAGTAAGGTACCGTCCCCACTCACTGGTCCCAGGGTGCTGTGTTCCTGGCTGCCTGCTGCTTCACTTGGTGAAAGGGTTCAATACGGAGAAAAATTTCACACTGTTCACACTGTGTGATGTGGTGTGGTGTGTACACACACACACACACACACACACACACACACACACACAGAAAAACAATAATGCTGTGCCTGCATCTAATTGGTCAGAGTGTGGGACAGTGTCAGCGCAATAGACAAGAAGATGGTTTTACCTCTCGGTATCTTGTAGCCCGTTTCTCCAGGAGCCCGGAGGTTCCTCAGAATGTGATCAGAGTGAATATTAATTAACCATCCAAGGAGCCATAAACAGGACCCTGCATGAGAAGTAATTAAGAAACGATCAGCTGTAGCAAAATTTAAGAATAAATATCCATTAGTTACAAACACAATACAGATGACTGGCATTCATTCAAACATTATAATACATGGACATATCACACATGAGCAGAACACATTGCAATTATTTTATACACTATGTAAGTACGTTAACAGCAAGGCTTTTTAGAGCATATGGACTGATGTATTGTATCGCATTGTACACCTATTGTCTATTCCACAGAATATACAGGTGCACTATACATTTTACAATTACAGACTGCGGTCCATCTGTTTCTCTGCATCATTTATTAGTCTTTTCACCCTGTTCATCATTTGTCCAGGACATTTCTTTATGTTTCACTTTCAAAGATCCAGACTTTATTGTACTTTAATGTGGTCTAGAGGAACAGTTCTCCAGGCTTCCTGAAGGACTTTCAGAGACTCTCATTTCCAGTCCAGTCCCTGACCCTGACCAGTTTCAGAGGAATGTTTCTGTTGGTTAAGACACACAGTGACCTACGTATGAATCATTCAAGCAGAACAA
>JBBPCX010115006.1:0-20764 GCA_037974365.1 Hydrocynus forskahlii
TGGAATACAGACCATAGAAAAGCTGCTCTACACACACTACTGCACTCACAACACATATGGAGGTGTTTCTTATTTTTTACACAATCACACTGTAATAGTGTGCGTTCTAAACACATACACACTGCTGCAAACTGTGCAAACAGTGAAAAGAAAATGAGGGAAACGCAGTTTCCTATTTTTTTCCACTACTGTTTAAGATGCTGCCACCTGTTGGCTATTTAATGGCTGAATTTAAAAGTCACTGAAAGATGCAGGAAAGAAACAGAAAAAGATTAATTCGCTGAAAGTCATTGATCTAGCTTCCTGAGCATGGATGAAGCGTAGCTGTGGACGGAATTACACTGCCAGTGGTGCCTCACCACTTAAAATTCTTTTGGACTGTTCTATTGGACTGCTCTTATTCTGCACTCGGCCCATTGACGCATGGACGCTGCTCAGAAAGGTCTGAAGAGCATGGAGTTGAAATGCATGGAAGCAGTGTTTTTATTCCACATCTGTATGTTCGATGCTTAATTTGGCCCAGTTTAGTTCATTTCATTTGTGGCTGATTAAGGGTTTACAGTTTATCTGTAGGTCAGTTTGACACTGGCCTTTAGCACAGCTCCATCTCCCAATTCGGAATTATCTGATGGAAGAAACAGATTACTAGAATGCCTTGAAAGGATGTGTGACTGATCTCTGGTTGCCCCTGTACCCTTGTAGAGAAACAGGCTCCTGCAGAGTTCTCGGTTTGGATGTAGATTTCTAAAAAGGAACTGAACTGATGTAAAAACTGGTTCTTCTATGGGAGTGGTTCTCAAACGTTTTTCAGCCTGGGACGTTTTTCAGCCATGGACCTCCACACTCCAAATCTTCAAAAGACACAGCAGACCAAAATTCAGTTTGAAAGATTGTCTGTGGTCTAGTTAAACAGATCACGTCGTCAGGTGTTGGACAATGATGAGATTTTTTCAGGATGTCATCATGATAAACTTTGTCAAAACATGTTTTTTGTGCTTTTCTGACCAAAAGCTGAGTATTTTGTGAGCAGCTAAAGAACACCTATACACTACATGGACAAAAGTATTGGGACACACCTCTTGATTATCACACTCAGGTGGCCTCTTACTTTCAGTGAAGGATAATCTTAATGCTTCAGCAGACCAACACATTCTGGACAACGCCATGCTTCAACTTTGTAGACACAGTTTGGGGAAGACCCTTTTCTATTCCCAGTGCACAAAGTGAGCTTCATAAAGACACGACTGGATGAGTTCGGTGTGGAAGAACTTGACTGGCCCACACTGAGCCCTGTCTGTAATAATATTAAATAAAGGACCTAGACACCGCCACATTCTGGGGTCTTGGCATCTTTGTGATGGCGCTGATTTTCTCTGGATCAGGTGATATTGTTGCAGCGCTAACCTTATTGCCCACAAAGATTAATCCAGACTGCGCGAATGAACATTCTCATTTAAAGTCAGGCCAGCTTTTGGACTGTCGTAAGCCGCTCATCATGCTGGACTCTGTCTACTCCACACACCAGCACATCATCTGCATGACAAATCACCCCTTCAAGTCCAAAAGTTCTAAAAGCTGGGACATACACCTCTGGAAATGCTCTGGTCCTGAATTAATGCCAAAGTGACCATTCTGTCGTACATGAACACACCACAGCACGAAATTCTACCTCTGTATTTAACTAATTTCATCAAGTGAAGCAGCGAGTGCAGGAGCACAGCGCCCGGGGAGCAGTGTGTGGGGACGGCACCTTACTCAAGGGAACCTCAGAGGTGCTTAGCAGTCTTGAGAATCAGACCCACGACCTTCCTGATCGCAGAGCGAATGCCCTAACCATTAGGTTGCCCCAAAACAGAATTGGGCCAGTGGTGTGATAAAGATGGTGAGTTTCCTGCATTCAGGTGCCAGCGCTATCTGCCAGAATCCAGAATGTGCATCTAACTTTGTGAAAACTGTGGCTCCATTCCAGTGCCGGCGCCAATGGGGGGCATTCGAAGGCATTGCCCCCCCTAGCGAGTCGCCAGGCCCCCCCTAGCGAGTCGGTCATATGTAGGGACGGACTGGAAATCTTTGCGTTCAGGAAAAGTATATAACGGCCGTCCGGTGCACGGACATCGGCCCGAGGTCAGCCAGCATGCTGCACCCTCTCCTCCAGACCCACGGTCAATACCAGCCAGCAAAACCCGCTTCCCCGGAACCGCGACTGATAGGGCCCGCCCATAGTCAGTTAGACGCCCGCCCAGTTGGTCCGCTCTGGCGGCATTGCTCCATTCAGCTGGGCAAGTGACTGCCCTACAGATGGAAGTAACGCTCTGGAAATAAAGAGAGCACTGCAATTTATTTTTAAAACAGCATCTCTATGAGTATGACAACCATTCCATGCCAGTGTCTGTTAAATTCCTACACGAGCACCTCATTCTGCTTAATGAGGTACTGATTACTGATCACCTGAATCAAATTTAATGAGAAAAAGTATAACAACACTGCTGTAGTCGACACTCACCTCTCGCAACGTGACCAGTTGGATGGCAAAACACTACTAGAAGTACGTCAAAGGTAATTATTGCCGTTTTGTTTAAGAGTGAAAAAGCAGTTCAGTTCAATACTTGCACCTATAAAAGAGAAAACCTGAGAAACTGAACATTTTTGCAGTGGTCTCATAATTTTTTTCCCAGAGCTGTATATGTCACTCCCTTTGCACTGCCTCGCTGAGCTTTGTTAGATTGACACAAATTCATAACGTTCTGTTTGGTTTGAGACCCGTCACCATACCTGCGCACCACTCTGTTGGACGCTCCACTTGTGAACTCCCATTACGTCCATACGCAGTTATTTCCCTTTTACTTCGTCGGTCAGTGGAACTGGCACTCTGCATGGCGTTGTCAGGGCATATGGTATGGCATCTTCTCTGATGTTATTTCTCAGCGCTGTGAACACTTTGGGGAATTTCATTCATGCACTCTATGAGTTGTAGTGCGTCTATAGCAGGCAGGCCTAGTACTGGCCTGGTGAGTGAGTCTACCACAAAAACAGGTGGTGTTACAGATCCATATTCACTGTTCAGCTGGCAATTTACCTGCTCCACCACTTTCACCAATGTGTTACTAGGGCCATTAAGTTTTCTCTTTGTTGTTGTAAAGAGCGCATCTCTACTGTATTTTTACATACTGGTTGGGTTAGCAGTTACTGCAGCACCTGTTTCTATTTTGAAAGATATTGTGTCCCCATTTAGCCTGATGTCTACGCACCTCTCACTTCCCCTAGAAAAAGGGTGTGCTTTGCACAATCTTCCTCCCCCCAGGTTCATGTACTGGTCTTCTGAGACAACATACTGCTGCATAATGACCTACTTTGCGACATAACCCGCATTCTGCCTCCCCAGCCAGGCATTCTCTCCAGCCACGCAAATAACTGCTTAGGCTCCTTTGGCTCCCATGCCCCAACTACGGATGCCAGCAGATGACATCACATTCAACACTACTACACTGACCTCAGCCCCATCCAACACCACTGGGATGAACTGGAATGGAGGTTGTGAGCCAGGCCTTCTCGTCCAACATCAGTGTCTGACCTCATAAATGCTCTACAGAATGAATGGACACAAATGCCCAAAGAAACTGGAAGCTGTTATAGCTGCAAAGGGGGGACCAACTCTATATTAAGGTCTATGGATCTGAATGCAGTGTCACTAAAGTTAATGCTAAAAGGGTGGTACTGTTGGCGTGAGTGGAATCCAAACACAAGACCACAACAAGAAGAGAGACACGGCAGCAGAGGAGACCGACACACATCACATGTGTGGAGATCCTTCACTCTAGACACAACAGCACGGAGACCTGCACAGCCTGCAAGTCGGTGTTAAAGTACAGTAACAGTACCGGCGTTCTGCACGGCATCTGAAACGACACCGCTAGCTAACATGGCTAACGCTAGCACTGCAGAGAGTCGTCCAATCCAGAGGACGCTGAGTGGCGCCGCGGCTTAAACTGTTCCCACTTTCTGTTGGACACTTAAATTTACCAGAACATTCAAGGTATTAGCCTTTGCTTTGTTTTGTTTGTCATGTTGACTGTTAATGTTACAGAGAACTTTAATAAAAGTTGCTCATTGTTGGACACCTGTGTTCCTCTGCTGCGTCTGTGTGACATCGACTAGTCGACTTGACTTCGACTTTGTTGACGGATAAGTCGATCTGAAAAAATCGGAAGTTGTCAATGCCCTAATATATAGACATAGATACAGATATATATAATACAATTGTATTTGTCCTGATTGACTGTCCTGAATTCTTTCTTATTCTAAAGGCAATCTGGGTTGAAACACTCCTTATAACTTTATTGTTGTGACGGTTGGCGACCGCTAGAGGCCGCCCTGTTCTGTTCTGTTTGGGTTTTTCTGTTCTGTCTTCTATTTTGAAGGCTGAGCACACCAGTCTTGTATTTGTTATATTATGTGTTTCAGCTGGCCGGTGTGCTCAGAGAGAATGAGATTTATGTTGATTGGTTTATTGAGTTATGGGGGTTTTGTATTTAAGTTCGTTTGCGTTGAACCTTAGTGTCGGTCCACCGTCATGCTGAGTTTGTTTTGTGTATTCACCAGTCTCCTTCTGGTCTGAGTATTGTGTTTTGTTCTGGCCCTTGTGCCTGTTTTGGTTTTGAGATTTGATTCAATAAAAGAATCTACAATGGATGTCTGCCCTCATTCGGGAGACATGGGACACTGTGACAATTGTGGGTGGATGGAGCTGCATTTCAGTGGATTGAATAGGTGGGTGTGTGTTATAGGCCTTGGTTTTTGTGGCATGGGGAGTGAATGGTACATGTAGAAAACAATGTAAAACATCAACCTCCTTTATTTGAAGTAACAACAAATAGAATTTGGTTTTACATTACATTTAATCAGCTATAGGTTTATTACAGTGTTTTTGTTATTGTAACAATTGGTTGTGGTGTTATGAGGCTACAGTTAGTCTCAGTGTTTATGCTGGTATGTATTTATGTTCCCCGGCTGAAACGGTTGATGCACAAGTCAGAAAAATTGTTGAAGCTCCACGGAGCTGGGAAAATTACCTGTTTTAGCCCAGGCGCACACCGCACATGCCTGAACAAACTCTTTGACATAAGATGTCATCTGGGGCCTCCAAAAGGCCCGTTGGAGGAGAAAGAGGGTTCGGTGAACTCCAGGATGACCAGCGATGGCAGAGGAATGAGCCCATTGGATGGTGTCTGATCGCAGTCTAGCAGGAACAAAGAGTTGTGCAGGCGGGGTTTCTGCCGGAGGAGGCTCCAAGGTCAGCTCCAGGCAGGAGGTTATTTTCTAGATCGTAGGGCCGGTGAGGAGGGAGTTGGATGGCCCTACCTTTGCTGAAAACCTCCCGTAGATCGTGATAAGACGGAAGTATAGAGCTGATGTCGACATCGGGGACTGTGGACTCCCCTGAGCACATCTCAGCTGCTGCTGGAAGACAAAGCTCCTGACAAGTCAGACCCCACTGAAGAATTCGCTGTTGAGACCAAGAAATTAAAGGGTCATGTGTCAGCAACCAGGGATAACCAAGGATGATAGGGGGTGAAGTGAGTTGAGTGATGAAAAACTGAATCTTTTCCTGGTGTTGATCGATGGAGAAATGAAGAGGAGGTGTTTGATGAGTGATGGGGCTATGGGAGAGGGGCCGACTATCAGCGGCTGTGATTTTTAACGGCTGAGATAACGCTTCAGTACTCACACCCAGCAAAACAGCAAAAGAATGGTCAATAAACTTGCCAGCCGCTCCTGAATCAACAAAAGCGGTGACACTGACCTGTTTGTGGCTGACCTGGATGCAAGCTTGAACGGTGAATCGGGAAACGGTCGGTGTCATGGAGGTGGAGATGGTGATTCCAGGTGAGGTCCTCCTCTTATTCACCTGGTTTGACTGTTTCCCAGATGGAGCGGGCAGATGGCTTGGTGGTGTTCCAGGGAGGCACAGTAAGCACACAGACCTTCACTGTAGTGGCGTGCCTGCTCTGTGGGGTTCAAGGAAGCACGCCCTAACTGCATGGGTTCCCCAGCTCCTTGAGTTGATTGGTGAAGCCCTTGTAAGAGTTGCAATAAGCCAAATCAGCCTTCAAGACTGCCGCTGCCCATTCGGCTGCCTGCCATGTGAGGAGGGAGACGAGAAGTACGATGCGGCTTCTGTCTGATGGATAGCGATCTGGCTGGAATTCAAAAAGCAGTGACAGGTTAGTTAGAAACACATTGCCCTTCCCGTCAACCCCTTTTCATTTTTCCGGTAAAGACATCTTAGGGAGAAGGCGGTAGTAGATAATGAAGATGCAGTTCTCGGAGCGGCCGGCTGGGGCGCTGGCATCTCGACAGAGAAGTTGGCTTGAGTCTGCTGAAGAAGCGCGATCTGCTGACGGAGGTCTACCACTTCCTTCTTCAGATTCTCAAGTTCAACTTCTTGTCGAGTAAGCAATGCCACCAGCACGCACCAGTCGGCTGGGTTCACAACTATTGGCTCATTCATTCTGTCATGGAGATAAAGTGAGAGAGAACTTACCGGACTAGGAGTTTGCCCGTGTAGCGTGATGGAGGAACCCAGACGTGGACAGGAGCAAGAGGGTTGGTAGAATCATGCACTTGGTTCTGTGAACGCTCTAAAACAGAGTTAGGATTACCACCGGAATCAACATTCACATTCATGCACACGTAAATCCAGAGTAGAGATGACTGGCGAGATGAGGGGACTCAATGAACAAGCGACCCGGATCTATCCGTTTCCTGTTTATATACCTAGTGACGCGCTCATTTCCTATGACCTGACGTGTGCATGTGACAAAATAGTGATTGTTACCAGGCCTTGGAGTGTAGGGAGAGTAATGCCAGAATACACACTTATTATAACAGTGTGTTATAATAAGTGCACTGTACAGACATTTGGAGAACTATTTCACCAGTCAGCTTTGTAAACAAGCAGTTCACTTCAGTTTCCCAACACAGCTTAAGTGCAAGTTCCATCAGTATAGATTTGCTCACTTATAGCCCTATTACCGTCATATATCTACCACGCTAGATAGGGATTTCCCTTGTTACTGTGTTTGATCCCCGCTTCAAACTGCAGTGCGCCAGGGTGTGTTAAGCTACTGCTCCCTTTCAAGGCAACTCTTCAGATCGGCTTGAACCTGTTGTCATATACTTTGCTATTCATTTGCACATTTAGTGTGTTTTATTCATCTGTCTGTTAGTGCTGCTGTATTTAAAAAGAGCCTGCTTGTTGATTTGCTGTTTGAATTCAGTAGTGGAACATGAAGGCAGACAGGATCTGCAGGCAGCTGCTGTAGGTTTCCGCTCCAGTGAGTCTCAGTCTTGGAAATCAGTTGTCATTTTCTTGCTGCCTCTTTTCACTTTCACTCCCCCTCCCCTGCTGTGTCTTACACAAGCCTGAAAATGACAAATCAAACTGTTAATAACATACTGGCCAAAAGACTCATGCTTTAATGCCTAAAGTATGTTTTTCTGATCACTAGTGTGCAGTAGTATATTCATAAAACAACTTTTTAAAACATCTTTTTAACAATTTCTTTTTTAACATGCCCCCAACAAGTACATTTCGGAAGCTTTCTGATAGCACATTGTTCAAGCACAATCCAGCCCAATCATTTTCACAGTTTCCTTGATGACGGCTGACTGTCTCACGGAACTGTGACCAGATGGGTGGTCCCTAGGTGTGTGAATCTCTGATTTCGCAGGGGTTTAATTCAATTACAACTCTTTAGGAAATGATTCAATGCACCACAATTAAATCTGATAAATCACTTACATTGGAGCACATCAGAATAATAAAAAAAAAAGCTAAATGCGTGATGTGATTGGAGGAACTGTTTACACAGCAGTGGAATATAGAAAAAAAACAGCTTATAGCTCATAGCATGTTTTTTTTATTAGTAACTAATTGATATACAGCTTTACTAATACTCTAGTTGGATCACTGCAGGTACTTCAACATTAGGTGGTCTAATTAGAAATACTTGATATTTCAAACGGCACTCCTTAATAGCTGAGCCTCCAGTGTAAAACAAAAATTAATTCAAAAAAAATTATAAACAGAATGGAATACAATAATTATTGTTCAAATAAATGGATTTGCCACATCATTGGACACCACAACGCACTTGTAGCGGAGCACTAATCATCAATTCTGTTATATCAGCTGACAGACGCCCACACTAGTCATGGGGAGGCCGTCTTCTCCACCCAGTGAGAGCGATGTCAGAGGGGCTTGCTTGCGCCCCCTGCCACAAGTGAATGAGGCATCACTGGGGGCTGAACTTGCAATATTCTGACGACAGAGCCAGCACTTGTAGCCTGATATCACTTTCTTGATAAAAAAGAATGCATGGCCAAATCTTTTGAGATTTAAAAAAAAAATTTTGCAGCCAGTATGAACTGGCATAGCACTGCTTGAGCTAACCGGGTGGTTGTGCTTCAGCAAGTTTTAACAATCTAATGGTTTGTCCATTGCTTTGTCACGTATGGTGTTCATCTCCAAGAGCTGGGCTGTGTACATCAGAGTTTTCTGTGTAAACACTCCTCCTGAACGAGGGGAGAAACTGTCTGTGCTGCTTCTCCTTTTTGCTCTTTAAACCTGCTTTTGCCCTTTAAACCTGGAAAGAAGGCTCAGCCTTTATTTAGTTATATGAGATCTGTGATCCAAATTATTTATCATTTTATTAGGTTACAGATCTCAGAAGAAACCTTTTGTAAAGGGGTCTAGATGAGTCCAGGTGGATGTTGGGGGTGTGTTTGGTAATCTGATGGCCTTCAGGTAAGAGGCTGCTGCAGAGTCTTGTGGGGGTGGAGTGGATGCTCTGGTCCTTGTGAAGAGCGGGAGGAGTCAGACACAGTGCTGGAGGCCTTGTGGAGGCAGTGCTTGCAGTGGGATTGGAGAACAGATTACATTGATCTTTCTAGATGCCTTTTCACAGTTTTGCTACAGAATAATTAAAATTCTTAAAATGTACGTACATTAAAAACAAAAAACAGTGTAACCCCAGGTTCTACACTTAGGGCAGTTGTCTGGTGGTGGTTGGGGGTGGGGGGGGCACGCACTGCTCTCTGCGTCTCGACTGTTGTCCGGAAGGGAAAAAGTGGGGGTGACGAAACGAATGATTTTGAAAAGTTATGATCACATGCACCAGTCAGGTGATGCGCACGAGTCACAGGAAATGAGTGCATCACAAGATGTATAAAAAGGAAACAGGTCGATCCTGGTTGCTCATTCATTGAGTCTCAACACTCTCGCCCAGCCGACTTCAAACCCTGGATTCACGTGAGTACTCACTTACCTTATGTGCATGAGTGTGAACGTTGGTTCCAGTGGGAACCTTTACTCTGTCTTAGAGCGTTTGCAGAACAAAGTGTGTGATTCTACCAACCCTCTCGCTTCTGTCCACGTCTGGGTTCATCCATCACGCTACACGGGCAAACTCCTGGCCAGGTACGTTCCTGTTCACCTCACCATTGTGACATGATGCTATAATGTTTCTGGGGATCATGTAAGAGCGTATCCTTTCGATAGTAATGTTTCGAGGACGGTGAATGGTAAGAGAATCATTCATTAACTGCTTGTTAGAGCCAGGGGTTCTGACTGTCTTTGGATGATGGATGATGATGATATAGAACAGGAGGAGGGAGGGTAATGAGTAGTGAAGAGATGGAGAGGGAAGTGGTATGTCTAATAGATTTTGTTTTTCTGTATTCTAACAATGTTGTTGTTTGAATGTCAGATCAATACAAACAATAAGATTCCTTCAATGGGCAATTACCAGCCAAACGCATTGGTTAAAGCAAAAAACAGGAAGAGAAGGTGATGGGAATGCTGATGCAGTTGAGGAAGGGCAAGGCAATACAAAAGTTTGCACATCTAAAGCTACTTCACGCTAAAGTCATACTCAAAGGAGTGGTGTGGATTTGCTATTGATCAGTTAAATGGAAGTCAACTCCCGGTGGCCCTCGCTAACACACACATAGTGCTCAATTAAATCAGAAACTCTGAAAACACCAATGCCTGTGGCTGATAACCTCTGAGAGCCCCTTCCTGTTCGATCCAATTTTTGAATGCAAAAATGAAAATGAATGTTTAAGCATAATAAATGCTTGGGGCTAATAAACATAAACAATAAAAATGTCTCTATAAAAAACTATAAACTAAAACGTTTAAAAGTGTGGTGAGGTTATGTGTGTTTCATTCCTGCTTTCTTGATTTTTTTAATTTAATCATCAATCAATGATGTTTTCCTGCCAATATCATAACAGACAAGTAATAAATGAAAAAGATTGCATACAGGCAGCTTGTGGTTTAATAATCAGTATAATGCAGTTGCTTAGGGCCCTCAAGGGTCAAGTAGCTTGGATGTAATCTTTTTCATTACTGGAAATGAACCTTTAATTACCATGCTGCTTTAGGTTTGTTTGAATGGTTCCAGCCCAATATATGATTTCAAAATATACTTCAGTCCATTAATTTTTTACATCTATTTGAACAATTGAAATAGATGTATTTTTAAACTGCCACCACGACCACCGCCCCACAACTACTACCAAGGCTACTATTACTACTACTAGTATTACCACTATTACTACTGATACTACTACTCCTACTGAGAGTACTACCACTTCTACTGCGACTACTACCACCACTAAAACTACTACTACTGCTACTACAACTGATATTACTACTACTGCTACTACTACTACTGCTACTACAATTACTACCATCCAATATACACAATTAACCATCCACAATCCAACATATATGATCCACCATCCACCATCCACTATTCACTATCCACCAACCAATATCCAGCATTTACCATCCAATATCCACCATCCACCATCCACCAAACCCCATCCAATATCCACCCATTCAGTGAAAGGTGGAGTGCATAGTGGATTGTGGATTGGATACTGGAAGGTGGATGGTTGATTATGGATTATGGATGATATATTGTGGATTTTGGATGGTGGGTATTGGAGGGTGGATGGTGAATTGAACGATGGATAGTAGGATAGTATGAATGGTGGTTTGTATGGTGGATGGGCGATTGGCTGGTGGATTGGATTGGATGGGACACAGCGGTGTGTGGGGACGGTACCTTGCTCAAGGGAACCTCGGAGGTGTCTCTTGTAGGCCTTTAATTTGAACCCACAACCTTCTGATTGCAGGGGCAAATCCCTAACCACAAGGCCACCAGCTGCCCCATATTGGATGGTGGATGGTGGATATTGATGGTGCATGGTTGATACTGGATGGTGGACTATGGATTTAGGATAGTGGGTGGTGGATAGTGGATGGTGGATTTTGGATTTTGGATGGTGGATGGTAAATACTGCTATTACTGCAACTACTGTCACCACTACTACTGCGACTACTACTACTACTGCTGCTACTAGTATCACTATTTCCACCAGTACTACTGCTTCTACCACCAGTTCTACCAGTACTACTGTTACTACTGCTACTTCTTCTTCTTCCACTACTACTACTACTACTACTACTACTACTACTACTAATAATAATAATTGTGACAACCAGCGATGCTGTTCACTCTCCTCACCACTAGGAGCCTTCGTTTTTTCAGGACTGGTTAATTGACGATTCCTTGTTCCAAGCACTACTTAAGGACTCTGAATGTTAGTACTCAGGAAATCATTCCGATGGCCATCAGTACTAATTCCAACTCAGAGATCGTCAACAAGGGTGATGCAACTCCCACTGGTGGGGGACTTAGCACTCTAGCTGCATTCGAAGAGCCTCTCCAGTCTTACATTCTTTTTTCCTGGTAGATGTTTCAGAAACTTTCAGCTGAACATTTATATCAGCTTAGTTTAATAAATGGAATGGGCTGCATTATGTAGCTGAAATTGAGTTTTGTGTTTTGATTGCCTGAAAGCAGTGGAAATAAAGTTGATCAATGCAGATAGATTTAGTGCACACAATATATTTTGACAGCCTGTCTTGGAAACTGGTGTAAAGTTTAATGGAGTATAAAAGATCGAAGTTGCATACCAATTGCTGCTTTGGGTAATGTGCCTATTAATGCCCTGTCTGTTGCTCTTGCCAAACAGCAGAGAACCACACAACATGTTTGGGAACTAGTGTTTAGACCCATTCGATTCTTGGGCATCAAGGGGAACCCCTTCAAGGGTGACACCATCCCCGGGTGATGGAATTCTTTATATACTGATGCTATAAGGCACATAAAGAATGAGAATGTATGCAGAGAAGAAACAATTGGATGCTATTCAGTAGTTATCCATGCTACTCAGAGAGAAATCGTAAATCAGACATCATAGCAGCTGATGGCACAACTGATGTGATCACCACAGAGCAGTTCTTATGTAATTTGCAGTTTGCTGGAAGTAGCCTGAAATTTCACTCTTTATTTTTGAGATTTATAATGCTCAAATAGCATTGGACAAACTATTTTTTTTTCCTGCATCAAGGATGTGTTTTTGAGGCTGAACATTATTTTTGAACACCTTGTTGCACATTCCTTTGATGAAGCCAGTAATACATATTGGTGATTGACAGGAGTCCAGGTTTGCCTTGAAGAATGATGCCCTCAGTCAATGTACTGTAACAATCCTGCTCGAAACTTGGCTCTACAAGAAGTTGCTTGTAAAGTGAGCCTTGTGGCCGCTAAACTTCTTATGGAGTGTTGCTACTGTAACAGGGGAATCATCAATTGATTTTGGCAGGAAGGGGGTTGTGCTTGACAACATAGGTCTGTGATGTTTATTTTTGAGGTTTATAATGCTGTGGCGATTTATGATGGCTGTGGCACAAAAGGTGGTGTGCTGGTACCACAACCAGGAAACATGTCCATTGCTTTCATAATACTGTTCTGGCTACACTGAATTCGCTTAAAAATGACAAGAAGATTATCAGACTCTTTAAAGAAGATTCTTTAAAGAATGGAAAATCAATTTTTCCTTTTCTTTGATGTCTATGATGTCAACAACAAGTTATGTCTGTGCTGTTCGATGCAAATTCACTACTTCCAGTGCTGTATCCTTGTTTTTACTACGACAGAAACATCAGTCATAATTACTAAAACATGACAATTCACAGAGTAAATTTCATGTTTTGGTAGTGTACTGAATTAGAATGAAGACCGTGAAACACTCTGTTCAGTCTTTGTATTAGATTTGTTGCTTAGCGGTTTGGTTTCTGTGGCTTTGACATGAATGCTGTTTTGTTTCTGATTGCCAAAACTGTTTCTATAGGCTTTGGGTTTACAATTTTTCGTTCATTCCTCAGTCCACACAGCCCAAGTATAAAAAAAACAGCTGCAAACCCTATTTTTTCAAATCATCTTTGTTGTTAGGGCCACAAACATGAATGCAATTAATTATGATCTTCCATTCATTCCCACTATAGCTTAGCCACCCTTTCATATGATAAGGACTGTTATAACTGCAGGCAGTCTGTTACATAATTATTAGAGTGAAAGATGTGGCGAGAAAACTATTAAATGTTAGTTCTGTTGGGAAGCAAATCATTCTGACCTTTCAAAGGGTTAAAACATGAAAGAATTGACTGAAAGCTTATTTTCTATCTAACTGGGAAATATAAAAAACTTGTAAAGGTATAAAGACAGTCCTCAAAATGTAAATCCAGACAGCATAACATAACTGATTCAGACCAAAGACCCAACTCTGAACTGATGTTGGTATTTGGCTAGTTTTATCAACACTTAAGGTAATCATTAATCAGGATTTATTTAGTGTTGACCCCTTTTTTGAGCACTATTGAGTTATGTACATGTATATTTTGAATATTGAAAATTTCAATAGTAAACGATATTAGGTTATTTGGTAAAATGATTTATATTTAGATAAAAACAAAACAGAGGGGAAGAGAGAGGAAAAATGCACATGTAAAACATGTCAGTTTTTCATACATAAAGCCACACAAACATTCACTCTGTGAGGTGCACAAAGTGTACTTCCAGAGAAGTATTAAAAGGAAGAAAAATGTAGAAAATGTCCCTATTTTAGCTCAGTATGGATTACATGGAAACAGAACTTAATATTCCTTTCTTGCAGGGTTGGAGACACTCACGAATTTAATTGACAGTGTTTGGTAAATTTCAGTTCTCTTCCTGGAATTGAAATTATAATTGTAAGCAGATGAAGGGAAATGGAACTGGAATTGAACTGGAATGTCAGGAAACAGAACTGAATTCAAATAAATTCTACGGAATTCCATTTTCTAAAATAATTTGACTTGATCTGAAATTATGAATCACATCACATTAATGACACACATATGGGATAAACACAAGAGTAATGTAGTTTTGTTATGTAATTCAGGCCTGAGAGATGCAAGCTTAGTGCCAAATATCAGTATATAATGATTATTTGATGCAACAAAAATGAATATATATTAAAGAAGTACATGAATGAACATTATTTTGTGGCTTGAGATATCAAGTTGGTAATCATGTACTAGTATAAACAATGTATTTAAATCCTTATTGTCAGGGTGTGGGGTTTCTGTTTTCGGGTTTGTGTAGTTCTGGTTTTTGTATTCTGGGGTTTTGTTTCATTGGGTGGCCAGTAGGGGTCACCCCTGTTTCCTTGTTTCATGTATATGCCTGGTCCTGTCTGTTATTAGTTTCACGTGTCCCCTGTTTTGTTCTGTCTGTTCATTGGTGGGTTCTAGGTTGTGTTCATGTATTTAGTCTGGTCTGTTTTCCATGTCCCCTGTCCGGTCATTGTACCTTGTAAGTGTAAGTGTACGTCGAACGTGTTGTAGATGTCCTTCATTAAACACACAGTGTGGTGCAATCTGTTCCGTGTCCTGTTAAAATGGCATTCTGGTCGCACCGGAGCTACAAGGCTCCCCCTGTCTGGTCCATGGAACGCGCCGCGACACTTATCATGAAACCGGTGTCAGTTACATACTGTTCACTCATCCTTCATAAACTCTTAATTTTAAAGTTCTCAGTTTGATATATTTTACATTTAATCAGTTTTTCATTCATCACTTAATATCTGTAAGATATAAATATTTCAAATGTGTGCCACAACAAATAATCTCAAATAAATGCTCTGAAACAGCAAAAATGGAATTAGACAGAATTTCATTTAAATGAATTCCACTACTTGAAACTCCCATTGAGTTCCTGTAGTTGTTGTTAAATTCTAATCCCAGTACCATTTCCTTGTTTGAACTGAAATTGTTAAGCTCATTTCTGAACTGATGCCAGCTCTGCTGTCTTGGAACAATGACAAACTGAAGTTGGATACAAAGAGCTTCATTCCAAAATTGGAAATGAAGATGTTTAAAACAGAATAACAGTTGGTGCTTAAAGCACATAATAGCAAAAAAGTTGACGTTCATCACAGTATAGCGTTGTGTCTTGTATGCCCTCCTAGCAACATATATCAAGAAAAAATCAAATTCATGGAATTTTGGAACTAAACCCTTCATATTTGCACTGTTTCATAACGTGTATTCAAATAATTCTATGGACTGTGCTGGTTGATACGCTCCATTTCTTAAACAAATTGCTGTGATGTATGCCATGTGTGTTTCCCAGTGTTTTTAATGGAAGGTATGTGTTGCTGTGGCACATGGCTGTAGAACAGCAGGGCTTTTAAAGTGAAGTGAATCATTCTGTCATATGTGAAATTCTTCCTCTGTATTTAACCCATTCACCAAGTGAAGCAGCAGGCAGCCAGGAACACAGCGCCCGGGGGGGGTGCAGTGTGTGGGGACGATATCTTGCTCAAGGGAACCTTAGAGGTGCTTAACAATCTTGGGAATTGAACCCACAACTTCCTGATCACAGGGCGAACCCCCTAACCACTAGGCCAGGCGTGGGCAACTCTGGTCCTGGAGGTCCGGTGTCTAGCAGTTTGATGGTTCTCCTCCTCAAACACATTCACTAAATCTGATAATTACCTGGTGAGGTGAGCCAGGTGTTTCTGATCAGGGAAATCACCAAAACCTGCTGGACCACGAACCTCCAGGACCGGAGCTCCACACCCCTGATCTAGGCTAACTTTCAAGTCCTGGGAAGAGACTTGACCATACAGTATAACAGTGGTAAGTAACGGCAATGTAAAGATTGGAAAAAATAAAACATTTGTAGGAATAAAAATGGGTCATGATTCGAAGTGAAGGACTACATTTAAAAACCTGAAAAGGAAAGCAGGCAAAGGAGAAAGTTATTTTCTCATCAGTGTACTGTCTAGTCACTTGCAGATATGAAAAAACAATAGTTAAATCTACAATTTTCTCTTCTGTAAAATTGAATTATAAAAATCGATTTGTTCTGAACATGAAGCTGCTGACAACTTTGTATTAAATTACACTGTGACTATTTACAGTGAAGTGATCATGTTTGAGAATACTGTCTCTGATGGACTCAAAACTCCAACTTGTTGAGTTGCCTTTTGTTCCACTTCTTAAAACACCTTGACTGATTTTGTCTAATCCTGGAACACCTTAACTGACTGGTTATGGAAAGTCTGGACTTGTTTTGTCCGGTCCTATAGAACACCTGCATTTGTTTTGTCTGGTCTGGTACAACACTTACATGCGTTTTGTGTGGTCCTGTAGAACACTTGTGTTTGTTTAGTGTGGTCCTATAGAACAGCGTTTAGCAAACTTATTAGTCCTCGGGAGCAGTCATGTCAGGCCTTGGGGCTGCAGGGCCCTGCATAAACGAGGCCGTTATTACTATTATTATTATTATTATTATTATTACTATTATTACTATTATTATTATGGGCCTATGCCTATATATAAGAACCAAGAAACCTAGATTTTTTTCACTTTTTGTGTTTTATGTTTTTTTGCGTTTTTTTTTTTAATGTACTTTTGAACACTGCCAAATGGTGCTGAATGTGCATTCAAGGGGGTGGGGAGGGCCACGCAGTGACAGAAGCATGGAGATCAGACCTGATCTAACTGAATTTTGATTGGTGCAGTGGACTGGCAGGAACCCTGTCACGGACCGCCACCGGTCCACAGCCCATAGTTTTAGAAACTGTACTATAGAACACTTGGACTTGTTTTGTCTGGTCATGTAGAACACTTGGACTTGTTCTGTCTGGTTCTGTAGAACACCTCAGCTGGTTTTGTTTGGTACTCTTGGCCTACGTATTGATGTCAAATCTTTTCAAAAAAATCTTTAATTGGGCTATCCTTTTACATTCAATTATGAAGAGGTTCTTTAAAATCTGAAAATATTTTCTACACTCACACATCTATAACTGAGCTTCTTAGAAAAAAAACCAATCATTGAAAGTGGTTCATATCATATTAAAATATAGTAATAGCAGACAGAAGTCAGGGAGTTGCCCCTGTGATCAGAAGATTGTGGATTTGAATCCCAGAACTGCCATTGGCACCAGTGAGATATCCTTAAGTGTTTAGTTAAATGCAAGTTTAAAACAGCATAAATCACCTTGTGGCCTCTTGAAATAAGATTAATAAAATCTATCTAACTGGCCAATTTATTATAAATCAGTTCAGTATTGAGGGAATTGATAAAGGCTAGTGCCCCATGTGCATGTGCCCAACAGACATCACGTGTAAGGGGGTGCATATGGGGCGCTCTCATCCTGTTTTCATGAACATGTCACCATGCACCAGTGGGTGGGGATAAAAAATAATATTAAAAATAATATCTGTAATACGCCACCTCAAACCTCCATCACTCCCTCCCAATCGATCATCAAGGAAAAATGTTTAGTTAACGCAGAGACCTTCACTAATACTACATTTCCTTTTGAAAAATGGAAGGAAAATGGAATGGAAAGTCTCTTTATTGCTGTCAACTACAATAAGAAATGGTGCTTTTCCATCACACTTAAAATGTACAGCTACCCCACGCACCCCCTTCAGAATTCAACCACTGAGGTTATAAATAGATATAATGGATGTAAATGTGCATTTCTGAGTGATGTGATCTTGCCAGCAAGTCAGTCCTGGGCTTGGCTGTATAGGGACCATGTGTGGCAGCACTTCAATGCCGAAAGACATGACAGATGTGTCAGAGTTTACCCCTGACATTATACCAGCTGAAACCTCCTCCTGCAGGCCGTGTCAGTGAATGGAGAGGTAGCACAAGGAAAAAAAGCCCCAAGAGAGAGAGAGAGAAGAGACAAAGCAAAGGGCAAATGAAAAGACAGGACAGATTTAATGTCACAGCGAGCCATTTCCTGACCATGGCAAGTCAAAAGCTAAAAGGTGCCTTCTCGTCTTTTTCCATTTGCTGTTGAATAGAGCAGGCAATGAAAAATAAAGACAGACAAGGTCTGCTGCTGTATGGTTTTGCTTCTGTGATGTCAGTGATGACTGCATTCTCTCTCCAGTGTGTTCTGTGGAAGTATGACTCAAACCAATATACATTATATACATTTTAATACAAATATGAGAAAGAAATAATTCATTTTTTGGTGAAATCTGTTCTGTCAGTCAGCCTGTTTTGTTATATTTGTATCTCATCTCTTTTTCAAGTCAAAATATAAGACTGTACTGTAGTCTTCTGTGGTCTGTCAGTCAAGATCCTCCACTACAGCCTTCGTTGTTTGGTTTTGCTTGCCAGTGATCGCCTTCCTTCTTTTTCATCTTGACCTTTATCAGCCACCATTATACTGCTGTTGTCTGATATTTCACATCATGGTGCTCCGCTTTACTTGCACTAACCTCTTTTCTGCTGCTTCTGTTATGAGATACTCACTAAAGTCTCTGAGGTAAAAACAAAAAAGAGGCTGCAAGTGAACATAAAAAATGATGGGACCAAAAAGGCCTCTTTATTTGATGCCAGAAGAACTACATTTGGTTTCTTAAATAACCTTTCAGTTCATGGTTTTGTAAATGGGAACAAATGTCAGTTTTTAAACTCTTTCTGAAGTTGAAAGAACTTCAACATAATGTAAAGGTTCTTAGAGGAACCCTTACGTTAGTAAAGATTCACTGATTATGTGATTATGTGAGTCTGACAGGATTCTTTATTGAAACAAAAGTGGATCTTCTGTGCCATCACTCCAAGACCTTTTGTGGTTCAATATTTATGGTCCAAATATTTTTAACACACTCAGATCTATTCAGTATGTATGAAACATGCTATGTCTCCTACATGGTTTACAATATATGTGTAAATCCAAAAGCCCCCAGTCTCTACTATAATCCCTGTGGTCAGTGAGTGTTACAAATCCATAGTGGAACACAGGGAACACAAAATGTATGTCATTGCTTTTATGTCAAAACCTTGTGACTGTCTAATCTGCTCTTTTCTTCTTCATCATTTAAACGTTTGTTTCACCATTTGGTTGTTTCATCAGCCAGCATTTCCTAATGAATAGTGCAAAATTCTTGGATTAAAATCTTTATGCAGTAACATATATAAAGGGGCTACATCCTACATTTTCCGTATTTTTTTTATTTCCCTGTGGTCTGCTCATGAGGCATGTGTGGGTTTCTGTACCAAAAAAAGTAATAATTAATTTTTACACAACCTTATTCTACCTTCTCTTCAACAACCTTATTCTACCTTCTCGTCACTGTCAGAGCAAAATCTTACATCTCCATTTAGTCTTTTTTCCTGCTGTTTACACTGTGCCAACATTTCATGATAAACATTTTTGTGTCTCCTGTCAAAGTTTTGAACTTTTTTGGAAATTCAAGAAAACGAAGCTGTCCTCGTTTCTCTTTCAGAGTGATGGGAAAATGAATCTCCACGCTTGTTTGAGAAAAATGTAGGTCCATCCATCCTTCATTCATTCTTACATTCATTCATTTTATTTAAAAGGTGCCTTTCTCGAGGACACCTTGCATACAAGTGAACCAGATAAAATTAAAAATGCAAAAGAAGACAAATACAATAGATCGTAAATAAACATAGTAACAGTAGTATTGTTAATAATCCAGAGTCAGCAACTGTTCAAGAAGCCACTAGTGAGAAAAGAAAAGACAAAAAGAGAAGTCTGCACTAGAACAGATGTATATGAAGTGTACATTTGTCATTAAGATTACTGAGAAGCAAAAAATGCTCCAAGAAGGATGACCTTTGCTTTTTCTTCTGTTTACTAGAAGCATGAAAAAAACATCGCTGCAGAGTTCTCTGAAAAACTGAGAGAAATCATCCTGAAGAGCGGAAGCTGTAATATAGGCAAAGGGTGAACACTGAATACCTTTTTAATGGAAGTTAAATAAATGAAAGGGTGGTCTCCACCAGTGGCAGCTGCTCTAAGACTACAAGGGAAGCGCTCTAATGTGTCAGAAAATAAATGCTCAAATATGTCGTATTTACATTGCTTTTAGATCGAGTTCAACTTATTTATTGTAGATTGTTTGACGCGATTTTCTTGTCATACATTTCCGTGCAGAATAGCGCTTTGAACCCTCCTAAAGCGCAGCTTCACTGGTAGTGATGTGTCATGCGCAAAACATTGTAGTGTATCAGAAGAGCCGACTCCCATCGAGTGGGAGCCGCTCCTACTTTATTTCCTCTCGCTGCTCATCTCTCTCTCTCTCTCTCTCTCTCTCTCTCGGTGGCTCAGAGCTGCTCACAGCAGAACTTTTGTTTTGACTGGCAGCATGGCGGCCTTGTGGCCGATCACATGTGAGGATATAAATAATACCATTATGTGAAAACAGAGAGGGCGACCGACGCGACAGTCAGGTGGAGTGTCTGTCCGTCCCCTCAGTCAGTGAGTGAGACAGGAGACAGCGGTGAGGACAGTGGAGTGTCTGTCCGTC
>JBBPCX010115051.1:0-20758 GCA_037974365.1 Hydrocynus forskahlii
CAGATGATTCCAGATGATCAGGCGGTGATCAGTATACTGGTGGTGCTGAATGCTGAGTGGTTGGAACTCCTTTGTATCTTCTTTGCAGTCTGTCACAGTAAAACATTTGTTCCCATTTCTTTCATTGAATCTACTCAGAATGCCAAAGATAATGCATTTTGACAAGCAGAAAATTGTATTTTTGCATCAGCAAAGTGGTTCCAAAAAAATAGAAATGAGGGAGGCTCAAGACTTTTGCAAAGAGTTTGTTTCATTCTGAGGGTTTGAGAGGTTGGAAAATGGTCATGCAGTGAATGTCTTTGGCCCAAAAAACACACACAAATGTTATAAGTGTGCCCCAGGGGGGTGGAGAATGTAGAATATGGGGCCCTGAGGGAATTTTAACTAATGTAAAGTTACATTTTCCGCTTTCTCTTATAAGCCAGTGCCACATAGTCCCTGCTCTGGTTCTCTGGTAGTTCTGCTGCTGTCGGATGGGCATCAGTCTGAGCCCTGCTGAGTTTGGCCTGTGGGCCGTTTCTCAGCAACTCTAATCCGAGCGAGAGCTTTACAGGCCAATTATACGGCCGTCGCTTTTTTTTTAAAGTCCGTCCAGACGTTTATTCTTCAATTTTTTTTAAATTACTTCTATATCCTCATGCATTTTTAAGTCATAGCCTGCTGGGATAGAGTTGTTTTGTCCGGGCTTATTAAATCAGATGGGTTTCTTTATTAATGTATGTATTTTCCTGCCGTGTAGCCCCACCGGACGTCTTAATTCCAAACATGAAGGCTCCCGCCGCTGCAGAAGATGCAGTGTGGTTGGGATTTTTATCCAGAAAGGTCAGACTTCACTTGTTTTTCTCCCTTCCTCAGTAGAATTACCAGCACAGTGAAAACTATAGGAAACCACCACTGTTAGAGGGCCAGTATTGTTTTTGGAGCCCAGATTAAATCACAATTCTGCTGCTTTTGAGACCTTTTCACCAAAATTCAAAATATTTTTGAAAAATTCCACCTCATTGTCATTCATAGACTGTAAATGTTTTCTTCAGTCTACATCAGTTTAGCCCCTTCCTTTTAATCTACTGCAATTTAGCTCCGCCCATTCAGCCTACAGTCATTTAGCCCCTCCCTTTAAATCTACAGCAGTTTGGCCCCACCCATTCCACCTGCAGTCTCACCCACTCTGAAGTGATAGTGTTGTTCCAGCAGGAGTGAAAGACAGAAAGCGAACAAATCATTACAGCCTTTTTTGAACAAGGTACAGGGTAGCCAATCAGAACATATATCTGTCCGAAAGGCACAGTAACAAAATGTAGAACTGTACCTTTTTTGGTACAGAAACTAGTATAAAAGTGGATTATTTCATTTTTGGTCTGTGATTGTGTTACTTGATAGTGGTTTTTTTTCTTTCAACTTGTTTATTTTTGCACATGGGGAACCAATGAAACCAATACACAGAACAGGTGAGGGACCAAAAAACAGTGATGAACTAAAAGATAGCAAACAGGTGGGATAGAGTTCAGGGTGAGAGGCTGCGCCATCCCGTGGTCGCAGATGGGGGTGACGGCGGAAGACCCAACTGTGGTCTTGCAGCGACCCCTGGTGGGTGCAGACCAGAACCGTGACAGTACCCTTCCCCAAAGGCGCCACTCCGGGGCGCCAAAACTGGCCTCCCAATCCCCCCCACTACGGGAAGGAGGGTCGAGGAGGAGTTGAAGTCCATTTCCCCCCCAGGGGGGCGCTGGGTCGGGAGAGGGCGGCTGGGCCACCGGAGCGGAAGCTGCCCCCGGAGGCTGGGCGGTCGCATCGGGGCCTGGTCCTGGGGCTGGAGCGGTCCGAGCTGAAGCTGAAGCTGGAACGGGCTGTGCTGAAGCGGGCCCGGGCTGAGCTGAGGCTGGGGCTGGAACGGGTCCGGGCTGAGCTGAAGCTGGAGCTGGAACTGGCCCGGGCTGAGCTGAAGCTGGAGCTGGAACGGGTCCGGGCTGAGCTGAAGCTGGAACGGGCCCGGGCTGAGCTGAAGCTGGAGCTGGAACGGGCCCGGGCTGAGCTGAAGCTGGAGCTGGAACGGGCCCGAGCTGAGCTGAAGCTGGAATGGGCCCGGGCTGAGCTGGAGCCGGAGCTGGAACTGGTTGAGCTGAAGCTGGAGCCGGAGCTGGAACGGGCTGAGCTGAAGCTGGAGCCGGAGCCGGAGCTGGAACGGGCTAAGCTGAAGCTGGAGCCGGAGCTGGAACGGGCTGAGCTGAAGCTGGAGCCGGAGCCGGAGCTGGAACGGGCTGAGCTGAAGCTGGAGCCGGAGCTGGAACGGGCCCGGGCTGGACTGGGACTGGAACGGGCCCGGGCTGAACTGGGACTGGAACGGGCCCGGGCTGGACTGGGACTGGAACAGGCCCGGGCTGGACTGGGACTGGAACGGACCGGGGCTGGACTGGGTGGACCGGTGGTGAAAAGAGGGGCTCCAGGGCCTGGGCGGCCAGCGAAGAGACGGGCTCTAGGACCTGGGCGGCCAGGGAAGAGACGGGCCCTGGGACCTGGGCGGCCGGCGAAGAGACGACGGGCTCTAGGACCTGGGTGGCCATAGGAAAGATGGGGTCTCGGGGAGCTGAGACCGGTGTGGAAGCCAGCTGTGGGGGAGTCGAGACCGGCATGGAGGCCAGCGATTGGGGAGTCGAAGCTGGCGTGGAAGCCGGCTGTTGGGGAGTCGAGACCGGCGTGGAAGCCGGCACTTGGGGAGTCGAGGCTGGCATGGAAGCCGCCACTTGGGGAGTTGAGGCCGGCGTGGAAGCCGGCTGTTGAGGTGCCGGCGCCGGCGTGGAAGCCGGCTGTTGAGGCGCCGGGGCCGGCGTGGAAGCCAGCGGTTGAGGCGCGGGGCCGGCGTGGAAGCGGGCTGTTGAGGCGCCGGGGCTGGCATGGAAGCCGGCTGTTGAGGCGCCGGGGCTGGCATGGAAGCCGGCTGTTGAGGCGCTGGGGCCGACGTGGAGGCCGGCTGTCAAGGCGCCAGGGCCGGCGGGGAGGCCTCGGGCGGCGAGCGGCACGCTCAGGTCTCGGGCGGCGAGCGGCACACTCGGGTCTCGGGCGGCGTGCGGCACGCTCGGGTCTCGGGCGACGAGCGGCGTCAGGCTGAGTTGGGGCTGCCACTTGAGCGGTGGGCGTGGGGTTTGGGGCTGAAGTCTGCAGGCCTGGCGCAAAGGGCAGAGCTGGGACCTGGAGGGCTGGCATGAGAGGTCGGAGGTGCCGTGGCACGGGGATCGGAGCTGTCCGAGCTTCCGCCGGACCCAGAGCCGCAGGGTTTAGAGCATGGAGCGACCGGTTCAGAGGCACGGCAGACGGCTGAGGTGGGTTGGGGATGGATTGGACTGTGTCACCGCGGCGCGGTTGAGAGCCGAGGCGCGGCAGAGGAGAAGGTCATGCCGCCAGAAGAGGCCGTGGGGGGTGATGTCGCGGGGGCCGGGTTCTCCTCTTCCTCCGGGGTTTTCTCGCCGCCCTAGCGTTGGAGACTGCGGGAAGCAGGGTCCGCGCGTCCAGTAACACTGGCGGATCCTCTGGCCGTCTGCTCCACCCGTACAGGGTGAGCTCGCATACCTGGCGAACCCCGGGAGGGTTGGTCGAATCCCGCAGGCCTCCTCTCGACTCCGTGGCCCTCTCAACGTGTCGGAGAGGGGGAGGCCGGCAAGGAAGTCCCGCAGGTCGAAAGACTTGACCCGCTGCTCCTCCTGGTCACTCCAGCCGTCCGTGAGGTCGTCGTCCGAGCTGCCGTAATCCAAGTACCAGTGCCGCTCTCCGCTCGGCGGCTCTCGCTGCCGCGCTCCGGGCCAGAGGGGAGAGGAGCAACCGGGACTCGGGTGGCTGTGGACCAGTGGCAGGCTCGTTGCCGATGGGAGCATTCTGTCAGGGTGCCTTGTCCAGGCGGGAAGGAGTGCAAGGAGGCTCGGGGGCAGACAGGCATAATGCGGGTAGGGTTTTATCTACAATAACACTGCGAACATAGACTGGCACGGGGGCCAAGCGCGAAAAGGGGAAAAGGCAAGGCAAGGGAAGTGAGCGTATGCTCCCATGACACGAACTCAGGGCAAACCAACATAAATAGGGGAGCACACGGGGAACCAATGAAAAGACATAACTAATAAACCGATACACAGAACAGGTGAGGGACCAATAAACAGTGATGAACTAAAAGATAGCAACCAGGTGGGATAGAGTTCAGGGTGAGTGGCTGTGCCATCCCGTGGTCACAGACGTGGGGTGACGGCGGAAGACCCAACTGTGGTTATGCAGCAACCCCTGGTGGGTTTTAAAAATGGACCCCTGCAGCGACCCCTGGTGAGTTTTAAACATGGTGCCAAATGCAAATACTCTTAAAGCATAGTCTACATATCCTTTCCGGATAGTCTCCGTGCACAAGTGGGTGGGGGAAACCTGCAGAGGTTATGGGGGTCCAGAGAGCGGCCAAGCGGCAGCACGCCAGGTGAAAGAGCATCAAACGGCGAGAGTGTAGGAGAGTAAACACTGGTTTTACACTGTTTAAGTTTTATTAGACTTCATTAATATACCCTGAGCTCTAAGAGTTAATTTGTTCAGCACTTTGACTCAACCTCTGCTGTTTTAAAACATGCTTTATAAATAAATTGACTTCACTTGACTTGACTACTGCGGCAAAAAACAATGAGTGTGTAGCTGCAGTCACCCGGACTTTGTGAGGCCATGTCTCTCAGTGTCGTCCTTGCGGACCCCCAGGGGGGCAGGATTTTGCAGGCCTGCCGCTGAGGGCTGTTGTCACGACCGTCTCTTATTTGAAGGCACCCAGTCATTTTAACTCGTTCTCTTGCTTGAGGCTTTTTTATCAGATAGCAGATGTTTTCCCTCTAGTGTGTGTGTGTGTGTGTGTGTGTGTGTTAGTATGTGTGGTGAACTGGAAATGCAGCTGTGCTTTAATAGTGTTTGGTGAATAAAACAGAAATAATTGGCTTTGCACCTACAAATGTGCATACCTTTGAAAGTACATTGAAAGTGGTTTGGTTTGGATTGTATTAAAATACATTGTATATAAGCTCCATTTAAGTTCCTGTACTGTAAACACAAGCCATGTTAGGGAAAAACTGCTTCTAAAATATTGTGCAAAAGTAATACGTAAAAACAGTTTTTTCACATTACTATTACTAAATATACTAAATCAAACGAAAAGGAATAAATACAAATAACATTATACAGTAAATAGTGATGTTATGTTCAGTATATCAGTGAGTTCCTTGTGGAAGCACAGTATTACTTGTAGTTTCCTTCAGAAACCATGTTTAATTCAATCAGTCCTTCATTAAATTAAATCAGGAGCTGCTGATGGAATTTCACAGAGCCAAACAACGGCTGGAGGAACCGAGGGGGAATCTGGAACCGAACTTATGTTCTCCACACCTGCTCACAGAATGTCAACTACTTTTATACAAACTAAACAGATCTTGATACTTTTTATTGCTTTCTTGTTTGTTTGTATTTATTCTAATGTTAACTTTGCTGGCAGAAAGACACTTTAGCACCCACTGGCGGGAGAAAATTGACTGTATAGAAGACGAGTACTGTATAACCTTTGGTCCTGACCTTTGTGTGACCTTCTACTGATGATGCTGGTATAAAGAGGCATACAAAATAAAAAAGAAACCATAAAATGAAATAAAATGCAAGTGCTTTGATTGCTTTTTTGACATGAAGAAAGTCTGAGTCATTCGTTTGATGTTTGTACGGCTGTTTTGGGGCAGATGTGGGTGATTATTTTCATATCCCCCCAACTTAGGTCTTAATTGCTCAGTAGCAGCTCATCGAGTCCCAGTTACAAAGAGTTCCAGCCGTTTCCTGATTCATCTGATAAGAGTTACGGGACAAATATTTTTGTTTATGATTATTTTATGTAAATAATATTTTCAAAGATTTCATTCTCTTCTGGCCCCACGGTGGTGCAGTGGGTAGCGCTGTAGCCTCACACCCTCTGGTGTGGGTGTAGAGTTTGCATGTTCTCCTCGTGGTGGTGTGGGTATCCTCCGGGGTCTCTGGTTTCTTCACTGTCCAAAGACATAAGCGTCAGGAGAATTGGGGATTCTAAACTGGCTGTAGGTGTGAGTGTGTGAGTGAATGGTGTGTGTGTGTGTGTGTGTGTGTGTGTGTGTCCTGCGGTGGGTGAGTCCCTGCTCCACACCCGTAGACCCTGGGATTGGCTCCAGGTCCCCGTGACCCTAGTAAGGAATACGTGGTTACAGAAAATGAATAAATGAATAATTGTTTTGGTATTGTGGCCACTAGAGGTTCTGCAGAAATAGATGTGCATTAAAATCTTACTTAATTAAAAAGCCGACATATGGAGCTGAACTAGCTGACAAGCACTGAACCCCTGTTTATATTTGGGGTCAGTTAGACCTCATGTAACGCTTAATGTCTCTAAATAAATAACTGGCATCCTTGTTTTGCTTCGTATTAAATTACCTTTCCTAATTTAATGTGGACAAACTGGGTAAACACAAAATGAACATGATGTTGTGTTTTCAGTGTTTTTACACATCAGTGTTCGTTGGGGACTCTGAGCCCAGGCTGTTTTAGGGGTTTTAGAAAACGTAAGAAATATCAACATTTCACACATGTTTGTTTTGGTTGTTTTGGATGATGTTGAGAGCAATATGCTGTAATACACAATTATATCATCTTCAAAAAACTTCCCTGTGCTGTGGGCCAGCTGGTGGTCTGCGATCAGAAGGTTGTGGGTTTGAATCCCAGGACTGCTAGTGTCATCACTGAGGTTCCCTTGAGCAAGGTACCGTCCCCACACACTGCTCCCTGGGTGCCCCTCATTGCTGGCAGCCCCCTGCTTCACTTGGTGAGTGGATTCAATACAGAGAAAGAATTTCACACTGTTCACACTGTGTGCTGTGGTGTGTTCACGCGTGATTATAAGGGACCACTTTAATTTACTAGGCCGTAACTTAAACAGTGTGTTGAGGAGTGTCTCATGGGAAAAAAAGTTCTCACACAGTCTGGTCCATCAGGCCTGAAAATCTTGAAAAGAAAGATTTTTTTAAGAACAACTGACTGGACTATGTAAGATAAATATATGGAGATATTGTAATACTTTCTGACTAGATTGGTAGATTTTGCTTGATTCTTGTGCCTCTTTTCTTGTTTCGTTTTTATTTTACTAATTTTTTTACAATGTTTTTTGCAGTGTGTGTTATTTGCATTTGGTTTAATTTTGAATGTTGAAGGGAAAATGATCCAGGTCACTCAAAACTGACCATGAGTGACCGGTTCAGCTGTCTGGACCCTCCATGCACTGATGAGCAGGCCATTTATGAAGCAGCACAGAAGTGTGTGGCGTGACCGTGTGTGCAGAGGCTTCAGGGTGTGGAAGTGAGTGGGTTCATTAATTAGCCTTACAGGCGCTAATTAGCATTGTTAGTGCTCTGTACAGTTTATGACAGGATAATTGTCATAGGCAACAATTTCTGTTGTGTGCATGAGAAGGAGTGTGTATTCAGCACATTTTGGGGGCCGAATGCCCAAAGGGATGTAGTAGATCATGATGTACCAGCAGTCAAAACCGCTAACTTGCAGGTACGTCACACACAGATGTTTCACATCTGTTTTTGATGTTCGTGTCTGTTTGCTAAGTTGTACTGGTTGGTTTGTACTGTACCCAAACCCCTGGTGAGCTGCTGGATTTATACTGAACCTGCAGTGTTTTCAGCTCTTCACCGCATCCTTCAGCGGTTCTTCCCTCTTCATAACAGTCTTTTCTTTGTCCCATAAGAAAGAACTTCCTATTTGGATATTATTGACTGGCTTGTTTCTCCTAAACCCTCCTATAAAAGAAATAAGAAAAAAAGAAAAAAAATAATTTCACTTGCTGTTCTCATCTGCTTTTCAATTTTCTTCTCTTTGACAACCTAAAGATTCTCAAAACTGTATGACTCTGATAGCTGAGACTTGAACTTGATCACTAAGACAAATTTTAGCCGCCTTTATAACATAACTCATTTTGAATCTGAAATATAAAAGACAACTCATTTTGAATCTGAAAGAGTATTGGGCTAAGATCAGAGGAGGGCTCTTTCTCAGGAGCTGAATTTGAGAAACGGGAGAAAATGATCAACACTGGTGTTAAGCAGAGCTCAGTTCTGGCCAGGACAAACAGGATTATTTGGACTCTTATTTTCCTCTGTATTTGGTTTGTGAGTGTGAAGATAACACTCGCTAACACGTTAGCTGTGTTACATTTTTATCACATGGCTAAACAATGGCGAGAAAATCTTAGACTACAAAAAAATAGAAGACCATAATAACAAAAGCGGCTCTGACAGAAAAAACCTTCTGCTGGTTCGACTCCATGGACGCAGTTTTGGGGCGGCGACCGGCCACAAACTGAGGGAGAGATACACTGGAAATCAAAGCAGGCTGCAACTTCAGTACCATCACAGTACAGTTTAGGCGCAGCAGGCTTTCCTGTATGACTGTGGAAAAGCACCTATAGAAGCTGGACAGTGTAGACTACCTTAATAGCAGAATTTTGTCAGGGTTGGAGAGGTTCTTCCAACTTTTTGAGTTCAATTTCAGGGGTCATACCTATAGAAATTCCCTGCTAATTTGACTTCCCTGTCCCTAGAATTAAGATTTTTTTCCAGTATGACTCCCCATCTCCCGGCTTACTAAAGCCTAGCAAAGCCCAGGCCTTAAAGTTCAGGTATTAAATAATCGTGATTCTGTTTCAGGTCAAGGTGAGGCAGAGCTCCTGCTTTTAACACCCCATCAGCTCGCTGTGTGACATTGTACTGAAGTTTTTGGGATGGGAGCATCATTTGATATTCTGCTGCCGACCCCCTGGCTATTGCACAACACACACACACAAACACACACACACCGTCATGTATCAAATTCGTCCCTTGTCAACTGGCACATGGCCTAGCACGGTCATAGGGAAGGACACTCGGATGTGTTAATGTGCGTCTGTTTGTGTTTACTTGTGTGTGTGTGTGTGTGTGTGTGTGTGTGTGTGTGTGAGGACGAGTGTGTGCTTGAGTGCTGATGGTGCCTCAGGCAGGCCAGAGGGGAATAGGGCCCCACAGCAGAGCTCCGCGCTGGGGCCTATCGCTGCCTGCGTCAGGCTCTCTGAGTGTGCTGCACCTCAGACTGAGCTGCTGAACTACAGCATGATTCAGCAAAACACACACACACACACTCCTGATCACGTAGTACGCGGCCCCTTATTTGCATCACAAAGCCTTTGGAAACCCTCTAATCTTGCAGTTTTAAGCTCTTCAGGAATGCCACACCGGCGTGAATGTCACATTATGGAGAATTTCATTTACACTCATGAAGATCAAGAGTCCTCTCAGGCTGTCAGTCTGAAGTTTTGGAGACCTTTCTGTTCTATCAGATCATATTTGGTTCTATTCCCCACTCAGGTTCCACGCTATCGGTAAAACTTTGAGCTAGACTCCTAATTCCAGGTTCGTCTACATCTGCAACATCATTAAAATAAAGTCTGGATAGAAGCTTCCCAGATGAAAGGAAAATACTAAATAAGACTCTTCTCTGTCCAGCCCGTTTCTCCTAGACACAACCGAGTTCAGTTTAAAATCATTATGAAACGTGTACTATTTTCTCACACTTAAATTCAGCTCCTGAGAAAGAGTCTTCCTCTAATCTCAGTCCGATTCCAGTTTAATATCTTAAAATGCTCTCTCTTTTCTCTCACTGCTCTGATCTTTATTAATCTCAAATCATCAGATCTTCAGATAAACCAGAAGGTCCCAAAGAAAACTTGGACATCTTATAAATGAGCCTGAAATTTGTCTTAGTGATCAAATTCAAATCTCAGCTACCACAGTCAGACAGTTTTGAGATGTTGTTGTTAAAGAGAAGAAACTGAGAAGCCGATGAAAACAGCAGAAGAACTTCTGTCTCAAGTTGTTTTTTTCTTTTGCTCCTAATTTCTCCTTAAGGGGGGTTTAGGAGAAACAAGTCAGACTTCAGTAATCTCCAGATAAGAACTTATTTCTGATGAGTCAGAGGAAAGACTGCTGTGAGCAGCAAAATCTTCCTCTGGGAAAACCTTAATTTTCAGTGGAAGTCAATGAAACAAAGTCACCCTGGTTAGAATAAGCGTCTCAGAAAATACATGAATGAATAATGGATTCTTAGACTGTTATACACAACACATAATGAGAAAAAAAACATTTCAATATATGGTAAAGTAACACATATGTCATGAACACATAATGTAATGAGCTCCAAAATCTGAATGTATGTGATGCCACATAGTAAAGGAGGCAGTGTGTGTTGTTAGCATTTGCTGAGAGGGTTTTTCCTTTCATATTACATGAAAGTACAGCAGGATGAACTTGTTAGAGCTGCATGTCATTAACTTTAATGTTCCCCACTGAGACACGGATGTTCCCAAGTGGAAGTGGCACAGTGCAGCTTTGGGGGGTTGGGGGAGGGGGAGGGCTGAACCGGGACTGGACCCGTGTTCGGAGCCAAGTTTCAGATTTTGCTCGCTGGGGTTTCCCTATTAATCCCACCTGCGTTGGTGTAACTGGTGGGTTGGGAAATTTAACCCAGATGTGTTCGGGGGAGGGTCTACTAGAAGCTTTTACCTCATCATTCCTGCATTTAGACGCCGGTTTCTCTGGAAATGGAATTCCTCCTTTTCTCCAGAGATCCGTGTAGCAGCAGCAGGAGGAGGAGGAGGAGGAGGAGAGGGTGGAGGTGGCTGCCAGTAACAGAGCTGAAATAATTTCGGGTAACTGGAACTGTTTACTTTAAGGAGTGTTCTTGTCACAGATGGTGTGGAAGAGCGAGCAGATAGCGGTTAGCTTACGCTGAGTGCTGCACCTTCAAAGCCTTATTTGGTTTATCGGACCAAAATAAGGGGGGCGGGATTTCTTCCACGGCACAGTGAACGAAGGAGTGCCAAATTAACGGAAATGTTCCTGACCCTGATTCAAGAGCAGTCAGTTAGCATTAGCCTGTGGCTACCATGCCCATTTCGACTGTATCAGCTTTCATCCTAGTTTAGCAGCTTTGGACTTGAAGGCCTTTTTTAAGCCTCTTTTCACCGACTGCGATTCATTTGTGTGATTTATGTACTCAGGAGTTAATCATATTTATATTTTACAGTACTGTGCAAAAGCCTTGAGCCACTCTGGAATACCATCTGTAAAGCATCTGATCAGCAACAGCTTCATTTTCCAGCCTAACGATCACAAACACGCTGCCAGTGCAGTCAAAGCACCTGGATAGAAAAAAAAACACGATGGAACACTATCAGTCAAGGACTGGCCTCCCCAAAGCCCAGAGCTCAACATTATTGAAACAGTGTGGGATCACCTCAACAGAGAACCAGCCAACGTCTAAAGAAGAGCTTTGGAATGTCCTTCAGTAAGCCTGGAGAACTATTCCTGAAAATGCTTGAAGAAATGACAGGAATCCTTGTCTAAGAGAGTTCAGGCTGTGAACGGTGGTCATGACAGTTGTCAGAATAAATATTTACTTTAAAACTGGTTGGAATTAAACCAACCCTCTTTGTGTTTATACTGCATTTAACTGTATGTTTGCACATTGTGCAGTAAATCACTGTATCGATACTGTCTCATTGTCCTATTAAATGTAAAGAAATCAGGGGTGGCTCAACACTTTTGCACAGTTCTGTATCGGTTGCCTGTTTTGAAATTACAGGTTTACGCTGTTTGCGATCACACTGAAGTTATACAGAGTGTGCACCACTTTTTGGCACAACCCAGGACAGCCAATCAGAACACAGGATGTCTACATGTATCAGGGCATGAATATTCATGTATAATGGACTGTTGTTTTTGATACATAAAACAGCACACATGGCAAAAAAATGTGAGAAAAAATGTAGGATAAAGGCCCTAATATGTTAATATGCAAATGTGGCTATCAGTGAATGGGGGCTAGTAACTACCAACTAGCATGATGTAATTTGGTTAAAGTCTGTCCATTCACTGGTAGCTGCATTAGCATCTCTGAACTGTTCACCTAATGTTGAGGTTTCCTCCTTGTCCCTATTTTATTTCACGCCCTTCCTCCAGAACCAGAGGGGATGTTCAGGGGAATTTCTTCCACAGCACTTTGAATGAAAGAGTGTCAAAATAACAGAAACGTTACTGGCCATGAGTGAAGGGCAGGTGGTTAGCATTAGCCTGTGGCTCCCATGCTCGTTCTGTTTTAGCAGCTTCGAATCTAAAGCCTTTTTAAGGATTATTTTTACAGAGTGTGATTTATTTGCATGATTTATTTAATCAGGAGTAAATTATATTTCGATTGCAATGTACTGTGCAAAAGTCTTGAACCACCCTGCAGTACCATTTGGAAAGTGTCTGATTTGCAACGGTTTTATTTATTTTTTTAACATGTCCCTGTCCCTCTTGTGTTTAACCCCGCAACCCCCCCCCCCAACACACACACACACACACACACCAAACCCCTTCCAAACCGGCCCCACCATATCGCTTTGGTTTAAACTACAGAAACATGGAGCTTGTCAAAAGCCTTAGCGTCAAAGAACAGCTTCGAAGACTGCCTCAGTTTTATGCTGCAAAACACAGTACGTCTTACCGAGGGGGGACAGGGACAGTGAGGGGGG
This sequence comes from Hydrocynus forskahlii, assembly GCA_037974365.1. NCBI lineage: Eukaryota > Metazoa > Chordata > Actinopteri > Characiformes > Alestidae > Hydrocynus > Hydrocynus forskahlii. Next base: position 12,626 of record JBBPCX010115051.1, read on the forward strand.
CTCTGACATTTCTGTTTTCTTACTGCTTCTTCTGCTGTCATGTCTGATATCTCGTGCTTATAAGAGGCTTCTTATCCTTCCGTTCTCTCAGGCAGAACTGATGGTGTGCGGCAGTAGCTGAGGCCAGCATGAATACCCTTCCAAATAAACTCTATGCAGGACAGAGGGGTGCTGGAAAACACTCAGAGTGGAAAACACTCAGAGTTCGTAGCCTCTCTTTTAGAATGCGTGTAAACAATTTAAGGCTCTTGTTGGAGGTTTATGTTACTGTGTTTATGATGCTGTGTTTAAACAGGAGCTCGATAGAAAACAGGAGCCCGACTCAAAAGTGAGGTGTACCTCTCTCTCTCTCTCTCTCTGTCTCTTACTCTGTCTCTCTCTCTCACTCTCTCTCTTTCTGTCTCTCACTCTCTGTCTTTTTGTCTTTTTGTCTCACTCTGTCTCTTACTCTCTGTCTTTCTCTCTCTCTCTGTCTCTCTCTGTCACTCTGTCTCTCTCTGTCACTCTGTCTCTCTCTCTCTGTTGCTCTGTCTCTCTATCTCTGTCTCTATCTCTTTATCTGTCACTCTCTCTGTCTTTTTTGTCTCTCTGTCTTTATCTTTCTCTTTTTATGTCACTGTCTCTTTCATACACTCTGTCATTCTTTCCCTCTTTCTTTGCTTCGATCTGCCACGCTTTCCTTCTCTCTCCTTCTTGTCTCTCTTCTCTGTATTTCTCTTTTTAATTCTTGTATTCTCTCTTTTTGTTCTCTTTCTTTTCTGTTTCTCTTTCTTTTTATCCTCCATTCACCTGTTCTTTCCCTCTTCCTCTCATTTTTTTGTCTTTCTCTCCCTCTTGTTCTCTTTCCTCTCTCTCAGTCTTTCTCCCTCTCACCCTCTCTCCCCATCTTACACTCCAGCTTTTTTGCTCTCTCTTTCTTTTCTCTATCGCTCAACACACTCTTTCTGTCTTTCTTCCCCTCTCTTTTCTCTTTTTCTAGCTTTCCCTTCCCCACCTCTTCCTCTCTCTTGCTGTCTATTTGTTTCCCTTTCTTTCTCCCTCTCTTTCCCTCTCACTTTCTTTCTCTTTGTTCTCTCTCTATGTCACCTTTACTTTGGCTTGTTTTTCTCTGTTTCTTTTTTTTCTCTCTCTCTTCTGTTTCTCCTGTTTTCTCCTGTTCTCTGTCTTGTCTCTTGGATGGAGAGATAAACTGCAGACAAAATGAAAAACCGCCCCCCCCCTAAGATGAAGCAGTAACTAATCAGACAGCGCAAAATTCTTTCACTCTCGGCTGGTGATCAATTAAGATTCGCCGCCAACGACAGACAACACACAGCCTTCCTGCCTGGAGGTGTGTGTGTGTGTGTGTGTGTGTGTGTGTGTGTGTGTGTGTGTGTGAAAAATGTATTTTATTTAGTAATTCCTTCCTTTTCCTGCTTTAGACTGAAATATCAGACCCCAGGTGTTTTACTGAGCATTTAAATTATTATATTCAAGATATATTATTCCAACTTCATTCTGTATGTCAGTTTTATTCAAACTTTATTCTTGATATTAATTGAACTGGAACTTTATAGCGTGTTAATTTTACTGGAACCTTATACCGAATACTGCTTTTATCAGAACTTTATTCTGTATAGATATTATTTTTTCTTACAACCTTATTCTTGAAATTCATTTTGCTCGAACAAAGTCATTCAGAGCAGGTCTGGTGTGAGATGGTTCATTGTAGAGAAACTTACAGACTCCAGTTCCTTTACACAGTGTTTCCCCAGAGTCTTAAAAAGTCGTCAAAATATTCTGATTTTATCTACCAGGTTTTAAATAGCTTGCATTTAGGTGTTAAATGTCAGCATGTATTTAACTCTATTTCCTTCACATTTCACTTTTTGGGGGCTTTTCTGGGGATGAATGTTTTGCCAGGCCAGAGTTCTCTGATGGCACAGTGTGTGTCGGTTCTGTGCTATAGTTCCTTCTTTCAATGGTCCAGTTGGATCACATTGTAATAAAACTACAATCAAGACAAAGGTGGAACTAATAGCTGATAAAAGAGAACTGATAGCTGATAAAACCCTGCTTGGAATTTATCATCATACGTTGTGAACTAAACCTTCCTTCAGATCTCAAACAGATCATGGTCAGAGATCATGGCGTGATCAGGGGTGAATTATTGGTTCAGGTCAATGATCAGTCCTGCACTGACCGAGTGATTCAGAGGAACCAGGGTTTCAGGTCTGGACTCGCGATGAGAGATCTGGAGATCTGTTCTAATGTAAAGTCTTAATAAGGCTGATAGTCTTTCACTGAATCAGCTCCGGGCAAAACATTTGTTCCAAAAAAACAAACAAAAAATCCCCCAAAAGGTAATGTGGCAACATTAAAGGCAGAGGTGCTCTGGAGTAAAATAAAACACCAGTCATATAACAGCAATGAAAACACAGGCGGACTGTTCCTGATTCCACTATCGCCAAACATTCAAATTAGAATGATATTTTCTTTCACGTAAATTATTTTCCAGACCTCCAATTTTCTTTTATATACTTTTTATTTTTACCAGTGTGGACACGAAATCTGTCTTAAATTTCATTCATAATGGTCGTAAAAAAGGTCATAAATTTAACTCTGGAACCTACAGAAACCCAGTTTACGGTTGTGGTGATTGTGTGGTTGGCTGCGGAGCCTAGTGCTGGCCCTGGAATATTATAGTCATAATTCTGCCAAAAAAGAAATGCACAACCCCTCATCCCACCGCAAATGTAGTCGCTCAGCCAAGGCATGTTTAGTGTAAAGTTGCACCAGAGTAATGTCCCATACTATCATGCTGCTTTTTAGCCATGCAGCTCACATATGCTGATTTTTTAGAGATAACAGGAGGTCAGACAGTCCTGGAAGTACCGCAGAGGTCAGTCTAATTCAGTTGTTGAGATGTGCAGTTGTTTGGTGTGAAATGGTCGGTTATAGAGAAACTTCCAGGGTCTTTACAGTGGTGGTGATTGTGAAGCCTCATGCTGGCCCTGTTTGGTGTTAAGTTGCTTCTTTAATGTGTCGTGAGGCTAAAGTATATTTACATTTATGGAGTTTGGCAGACGCCCTTATTCTGAGAAACTTACAATCATTTACAGCGACCGTCCCCCTGGAGACACTGAGGGTTAAGTTTCTTGCTGAGGGACACAATTGTAGAAGGTGGGGGTCTGAACCTACACTTTTGAGGCAAGCTTTTTACCCACTAGTCTACTACCACCCCTAGCTAACAGTGAATGTGCCATAGTAGCATCGTGTACGTGCATGGTCCTGATTTGCCCCCCTGCTGTTGATTGATTAGGCACATATATTTTTTGGGCCATACTATTACTTTAATACCCGATAGTCCTGCGGGACAGCTCGAGTGGAGCCTGCTGGGGTAGAAAGCTGAAACCAGTCGTGCTTTGACAGCAAATGTGAACACACATGAATCACTGGGGTTGTGGATCACTGCGCCGAGTGTTTGCGTCATGCTGTCTCTGCTTCTCCAACTTGGGGATCCAGATCCGACTGGGCATAATTACCTACTCCCTGTCACCGTTTGGCACATGACGTTCGAGCAGTCTCTGCATTCGGCCTGCATTCAATGCAATTAGATTTGATCTGATTTACTGTGGGCCAACATAAACATGCCTTAGCGCTTGGCAGTATCCGCAGCGAAACGGTGTGTTTTAAGCTGCTTTTTTGTCCTCATTCATATTCAGCATTATTCATAGCCAATTCCCAATATGCTGGAGAACTTGATGTGGAGATGTGGTAAAGTTTAGCTTTGGTTTCTCATGTTCTTGTAACATATCAAAGGCCTTTGATGGAGTGGAGAAGAGCTTCTGTATGCAGAGGCAAATAGAAACATCCCCCTACTCCATCTAGGGCTACACAATATAGGCAAAATACCAGTATTGTGGTTTTACTGCTGTATATTGCAATTGCGATACCTTTCAAGATATTAAATGGCCCGTATCATCACATTCCAAGTCTGTAAAAGTTGTTTCAAATGGTAAGTTTGCGCCCCTCATTGATTCAGTTCATATGTGGAACATAAGCTACAAAAACAGCTTGTTTTTAAATCATATCTTTTTCGTTTTTGGATTAAATGAAGGCCTCAATTCAACAGAGCGCCCAGTAACTCACCTGGAGCTGTGTCAGAAACACTGTGAATGGTTAGAGGCTCATTTGCATATTGCAGCCTTTTGCCAGTATTGCAGACAGATACTGTGATAACGATAAGCAAAGCAGATGATATATTGGGACTCTGCTCTGTTATCTAACCATAATCCAGAAGAAAACACACAATGTGACAAGCTGGGATCTGTCATTAAGTGTATACACACAGACACACACACACACACACACACACACACACGGACACACGCTGTAAAGAGGACGGACCATGCCCTGAGGTCAAACGTGTTCTGACATGGTGTGGTGAACTCTGATGACCTTACAGCACAGGGGTCATGGCTACAAATCAAACACACTGAAGTGGAGTGGAGCTTCGCTCCCTATTTGGTTCAATCCAGCTTTGTTTTTGTCCTTAAAGCGACAAAACCCCCCCACACACATTTACACCACTAGGTTACCTCATTTAGACTTGCTTCTGTGGTTTCTGGTGCTTTATGACCTACAGTTACCTATTAAAATGGACAAATGTCCCTAGCTTTTTTTTGTATTTAATTCCATGTTTATAGATAACAGTGAGTCGTACAGTGTCAGAAACCACATAAACAAGTTTCTTAGACATTACTGAGCAATAGGGCTGCATGATATGCACAAAATATCAGTATTGCGACTATACTGATCCATATACAGTGATGTCACTGTATTAAAGGACCCGTATCGTCACTTTTCTGGAATTAAAGAGGTTTGAAGTATACAAATATTTTTTCAAATTTACATTTACTCCCCATACATAAAAAAAGAAACTAAGCTGTAAAAAGTCCATTTAAAAAAAAGGTTTTGTGATGTCATACACATACACGTATCTTCTTATTCAGCCCACAGCAGTTTAGCCACGCTCATTCATGCTGAAGTTCTAAGGTGTGCTTCAGCCTGCCCAACGCAGAAAATCCAATCAGAAACAAGGTCATTTACATATATCAATCTTAAAGGTACAGTAACAGAGAGGGAAAGAGAGAGAAGATCGAGCTAGAGACAGAGAGGGCAAAAAAGAAAGATTGGTATAGGCAGAACAGAGAGAGAGAGAGCGAGAGAAATGAGAAAATGGTGAAAATCTCACACCAATGTTAAACCAAGCTCTGTTATATCTAAGAGAAACAGGCTGGAGAAAGAAGAGTCTAATTTTGAATTTTCTTTATTCTGGGTGGTCACTGAGTGGGGATGATTAGTGTGTTGGGCCGGTCTGGAGAGAGAAGGAAATTCTGAACCATGTTTTTAATCCCAGTCCATCAGTTCTGAAGCCCGTGATTGACAGGGCAATGACTAAAGGCCTGGCCCACCCGGGCGGATGGAGAAAATGAGGGAGTGATGAGACAGACGAGTGCGGAGAGCTGTCTGTCCCTGACAGAAAGCAAAGCCGCACGACAGCCTGAAAGTTTAATGAGGGGGATTTGCAAGGACTTGCTGCACAGCTTAGCGCATACAGATGCATTTTACTGCACATTCCGGCTAATGAAATTACAGATACAAGAACAATATTATCCCCAGGATGGTTCCCTCCGCACTCTGATGGCGGTGTGCGCAGCATGACGCTATCTTTCTCTTAACCATCACTTGCATTCAGTTCTTTCTGTTTCTCTCATTAAGTGATTTCTTAAAAAAAAAAAAAAGGATGAGCGCTTGTGTAATAAGCCTCTTAGCCTCTCAGTAGAAACCTCACAGCTTGCTTTGATTGGAATCTTCAGAACTGCTTTTTCGGATCCAATCAATGGAGGTAAAGGGGTCTCGTATGAAGCCAAGCTTCTTTACAGCTAATAGTGAAGTTTTGTTTTGTGGTGGTCTTCTTCCAGCCAATAGTGGTTTTAGTGAATCATTTAAGCTTCACCTCCCTTATCCTAGTCATACAGTACTGCGCAAAAGTCTTGAGCCTCTCATTTCTTCTCATTTTCAGTCCAGTCCCTGAACCTGGCCAGTTTCAGAGAAATGTTTTGGTTTGTTAAGCCACACAGTGACCAACATATGAATCATTCAAACAGAACAAAGACCATCTAACTGAAGTCCTGAACCAGTGAAGAAACAGGTGCAGATGATTCCAGATGATCAGGCGGTGATCAGTATACTGGTGGTGCTGAATGCTGAGTGGTTGGAACTCCTTTATCTGGGCTCCTTGTATCTTTAGGAACTTTGCAGCCTGAAACAGTAAAACATTTGTTCCCATTTCTATCATTTAATCTACTCAGTATGCCAAAGACAAGACAGTTTGGCAGGAATAAAATCATATTTTTGTGATTAAAAGCAAAATAGAAAGAATTGAGGGGTGGCTCAAGTCTTTTGCCCAGTGCTGTGGTTCTTCAGTCGAAATGTATTTGATGTCTGACATTTGCTTCTTCATCCTCAAATAGGATGTTCAGTAATCTCTAATAGACTCAATCATATGGCTTCTGACGCTGTATGACTCACTGTTATCCATAAACATTGACTAAATTAAAGACAAAACTTCAAGGAAGCTGCCACTACTGCTTTTTAGCTGCGCAGTCAACTTTTGTCAATTTTCACAGATAATAGTAGGTCGTACAGTGCCGGAAACCACAGAAGAAATTCAGTCTAATTCAGCTGATGAGATGTGAACAAAGCTGTTCAGAGTGGGTATGGTGTGAGATGGTTCACTGTAGAGAAACTTCCAGTTGATTTCTTAACAATTGTGGTGAATGGAACCAGACGTCTCCAGCACAAATGCAGCCATTTTGTTCACTATGAACCCCCAGTGGAGCTCCACTTGTCTCTGCGTCTTTATATGGATGCTGATGATGGTAAAATATGGTCTTTGGGGACAATTTTGCCTCACAATGCCTTACGTGTATCCCTCTACCATGAATAGGTTTCGTTTTAGGACCAAAAGCTTCTCAGAACTCTGGTAAAGCAACGTCTCAGATGTCAGGCGGTGCAACCAGAACCATTTCGTGCGGGAACTTTTAGAGGCAGATGTCTGGTTCCATACACCACCAAGGATTCTGACTGTTGAATTTCTCTAGAATGGAGTGTTTCACACCAATTCCAGTCTGAACCACGTCTTAAACACTTAATAATGGGAACATCTTAGAAATAAAATGTGGAATTCCTCTTTAACAACTTGATTTGGAACAGAGTATGTGATGCTGACTAGCAAAAACCCTTTAAAAGAAACAAACTGATCTGAGGTAAAGGGTACATTTAATTTTGAATGGAACCATCACTTTTAGCTCCATCACAGATACCCTGTAGGTTCAGCATCCTCAGAGGAGGTTTGGTGTAAGAAGGTTCATTGTAGAGAAACTTGCAGACTCAAATCCTTTACAGTGGTGGTGAACACAAACTGAGCAATTTTATTGACTATCGAGCCCCAGTGAAATGTTCCTGGGAGGTCTATACCTGCACTGCATCAACTACACACACATTCAGATCATATATAAACTCACAAACACACACACACTGTATTCATCATACAGCAGCTAGTTGAGGGGTGTCCATGGCAGTGTAGTGTTTATAGAGGGGATTTGCTAAAGGCTGTAACTACAGGAGGCAGTCTCCCTGGAGTCACTTGGGGTTAAGGGTCTTGCTCAGGAACCCAGTGGTGCTGCTGAAGGTAGGATTCGAACCCATGACCTCTTGGTCCAGAGGCAAGTATCCTACCCACTAGACCACTCACACCTGCACACACATAAACACATACACACACATACACACACACACACACACACACACACATATATGTAAAACACATTAAATACTGAACACTCTCTGTAATATTCAATCTACATGCTGTTTTATCATCATATTGCTATTTATGCAGTACAGTAAACTATAGAATAAACAGTAATGAAAAGTGGTAACAGACATTTGAATGGATGTGTGTCTGTATCTATGTGTGTGTGTCTGTGTGTGTGTCGGTGCGTATGTATCTGTGTGTGTGTGTGTGTGTGTGTGTGTGTTTGTTTTTTATTCTTCCAGTAGGTAGTGTGCTTGCAGCTCTCAGACGGA